>JXSR01S049857.1:24758-39615 GCA_000969725.1 Ophiothrix spiculata
CTAGTCAATCTATGAAAAATCATAGGGGTACCTGGACAAAATTGCAACACAAGATTTTGGGTGAAATTAACTGTTGATGTCCTCCTAAACAACATTTTCAAAATGTAAGGTTGTCAAAGTTGGTTAATTTGCATAAATCAAAAATGGCTGCCAAAACAAGAAGTGAAATTTCACAATTGCTCAAATCTTGTTCAAATCACACCAACATGTTCCTCTCAACACAAGGAAGCAGAAAACTATACTTTTACTTATGTTTGAAATATAGTTTTGGAGCTATAGCTAAAAATGTAAAAGGTCATATCAAAGGTCATAGATTTTGCCCTATGGGAGTCCAAAATGTCAAAAGTATCAGATTTTGTTCATTATTATGCTTTGAAGGATCAAAGTGTGGAAAAACTTGGATCCTTAGCATAATAATGATAAAATTTGATGTTTTTCCCTGATATTTAGTTTTATTTTAGTTTCTGATGAGTCTTAAAAATATTAGGCTCGACGCAATATTTTCCTCAACTCATGGCTCGACCAATAAATCTGTGTATTTGACTCAATGAACCCAAGTTTATAACATTATTATGCTCTGAAGGATCCAAGTGTGGAAAAACTTGGATCCTGAGCATAATAATGATAAAATTAGATGTTTGTTAACTGTTGCCATGGTAACAGGCAAAATAAAGTCCATTTTTACCATTGCATTGGTGCCTGTAGCCAAAGTTTTCTTGACCTGTAACCATAGCAACAATTGAACTGATGCACTACAAATGATAACTTTGTGCAGACAGCTTTACAAGAGGAACAGTTTGACACCATTTTGAACAAAATCGGACACTTTTGAAATTTTAGACTCCCATAGGGCAAAATCTGTGACCTCTTGATATGACCTTTTACATTTTGGGCTATAACACCATAACCATATTTCAGACAAAGGTAAAAGTATACTTTTTCTGCTTCCTTATGATAAGAGGAACATGTTGGTGTGGTTTCAAACAAGATTTGACAAATTTTGAAATTTTAGCCCCTGTTTTGGCAGCCATTTTGTTTTATGTAATTAATTTTACCCATAAACTCTTGTGTTGCAATTTTGTCTGCGTTAATAACCTAATAATCATCCCATATGCAATCAAATTTATTATTAAATTTACAATGATACAATATATTACTATGGTGAAGGGGAAGGGGAGTTGTGGCATGTCCACAGAAATCAAGAAGGTATCCAGCAAAATTCCAAAATGACATGGACTTTGCAGATGACATTGTCTTGCTTGAATCCTCCATCTCCCATGCTCAGTCCAAGTTGACCAAAACTGCAAATGCTGCTGCTGACCTTGAACTTGTCATCAGTGCTCCCAAAACAGAGTACGTATCAATCAACTGCTGTACAAACTCTCCATTAGAAGTGTCTGGTACTGTGCACAATCAACCATGTATCAGACTTCAAATACCTTGGCTCCGTGATGGCATCTAGCAGTGTGGATTTCAAGAGAAGAAAAGGACTGGCATGGACAGCATTTTTGGAGATGTCCTAATATGTGAAGCGATCAAGGCAAATGAGTCACATGTCAATAATGTCAATTTTAATTTTTAATGTACCCTATCTAGGCATTATAAATACTACATTTTTATCCAATCAAATCTGAATTGATCATATGGTTCCAGAGATATGACAATTGTCTGTCCTTAAACACAATGAGAAACAAAACAATTTTCTGCCTTTATTGGTCTGTATCTCAAAATCAATATTGCTGACATATGATTCATTCTCTTTAATCTTGTCACATATCTCAATCCCAACCAAGGTCAAGTTGCCCAATACTATATACCACTGTTTGTATGGTTATGAATCATGGGTCATCTCAGAGAGGAAAAGAATGGAAAGAGATATCAATGTCTTTGGCGCCTACTGTTATAGAATCATGCTCGGATTCAAGAGAATTGATATGGTATCTTATGCTTCCACCTATGATCTAACCAAGATATCCCCACTAGTGGAAAATGTCAGAACATGGCAAATGAGGTTTCTGGGCCATATACTCTGGATGCCTGAGGATGAACCATGCAATGAGTATGCACTGTATATACCACCACACGGGAAAAGAAAACCATGAAGACAACAATTTTTTTCCCCTTCAAATACATCCAATACCTTTTGGGAGACACAGACATCATGACGAACTCAGACAAACAGTCTGAATTAACAAAGGATCATTGTGCTTGGAGAATTAGAAAGCTTGCAGTTGCCTGCTTTGCAGTTGACAGATGATGATGATGATGATTATGATGATGATGATGATAATTCCAAATCTTCCAATCTGTCATCACAATCACAGAGACAAGCTGTAAAGTTAGAAAGTATGCTGAACTATTAATATTGGAAAAAATTGTTTTTGAATTATACAAATCCTTTTAACAAAGTGTAGTGTTTATTAAGAGCAACTACTGTATACAAATGCCTTGCAAGAACACGCTGAAACCATCAACTTATTCATGCACTCCTGCACAAATATGTACATTACAACTGCTTAAATCCATCATTACATACATCACTTACTTCACCATGACTATTATAGCGAGTCAAAGGTTATATTCTTGGGAAATTTATACTTGCACAAATAACAGTCAAGTAGGTAAATATGCTTTGCTTGTTCTGAAACAGGAGTTTTCATTTAAAAACACTACGTATTCTGTTCAAATTGCATGAAAATGTATTGGTTAATAAATCAAAAATTAGGGAACATGTATGGTTTTGGGAAGATTTTGGAAAATCAGTAGAAATCTGTTTCACAAAATGGATAGAAAATAAATAGATCAACAAATATCTTTTATAACATCATGATATTTAAGGGATGATTAATTGATTTTATCTGTAACCAACTACCACTAGCTCCTTCTTGATAATTTCTGCATGATTTCATTTCAATTCAAAGTCAACCTTTCATTTTATAGAGCATGCACCTAGTTAATGTAGATTGATAACTAATGGTATTTTCTGTAGATACCAAATTTGTCTTGAGTAGAAATGATTAAAGCAAGCACAACATCAATAGGCAACAAAACAATTTATGAAAGACAAAGTTTTGTGAATATATTATGTATACACAAGAATTTCATGCTGTAAATTTTTTTCCTATTTGATATACAAATTAGCTATCCTTGTATCAAAAAAATCACTGACACTATGAGTACAATTTTAATATTGCATATTCATACTCACATGAACATACACATAATATTCCCAATTTTGAAATTGAGATTCTTGCAAATTAAAGCGCTTGGCAGCAATTACTAGAAAATGAGTACTGATGTCTATTCATTATATGATTCATGGGTACAGGTGCAAAGGTGTGAAGAGTCAGGGAAGAGCCACTTGATAGGGCAGATAAGCTAAGGGAAGAGCCACTTGATAGGGCAGATAAGCTCAAAATGAGTAATACACAATATGCTAATTGACAAACAACCAATAATACACAATTTTACAAATCATAACATTCTGATTATTAAAACAACTTTTTTTTAAAAATATAAAGCAGTATTTTAGATTGCTTGTTTTATTCCTTATAACTAGGCTTCATAAAAAGAAGCCATATGTTCTTTAAAATCTAACATGCCATTTTGATCACATAACTGGTACTAATTACTTACATGGGAGTTTCCGCCTTGATGTTATGCTTGTCCCTGAATTGTAAACCATACTTTTGTTGGCCGCACTTATCCAAGTACTTAAGTAATATAAATACTGTCTATCTGTCTAACAACAAGATTTGTCTCCTCTAAATGTTAATTCAAATCCACAAATGTATATTGCACTAAATAATAAAATCCTTCCACTTGATTGACTTGAGGCACAAACACGTCTTTATTAAGCAATGTCCATCTAATAAGTAAGCATTAGTAAAGAACACTGCATGATAAATGGTCTTTCTTGATAATAAATGATGCTATCTATCACAGTAACTCCAAAAATGTAAGGGAATGATACCCTCTATATCCGCTATTTGTTATCCATTCCAACATATCACTTTTCTATGAAACATCTTAACAAGACAGTTACTTCACAATGCCATTTCCTTAGATATATATCTTAAACGAAGCAATGCATTGATAAGCAAACACTCATGCAATTACCAGTATAACATTTTGAACGCAACTGACAGACTTGACACTGCCGTGTGCAGGGTTTAAAGTGCTATATATGAACAGGTAAGAAATATTTAGAGCTGCTGCATGAATTGATACAATGATGAATGAGGATAGGCAGTTTCTTAATAAGTTCCTGGATAGATATATCAAGAAGATTGATCTACAGGGCCCGATGACAATGCAAATATATTAAAGACACAGGCTGTTATATGCGATAAGTTCCTCAGCTAATATTTCACAGAACAAAAAGAAAATAACACAGTACATGATATCGCTACTATTATTCTAACAAAAAGCTGCATTAGTGTCAATTTCAAATACTTTTATATCTGAATATGGAATTGAAGCAGAGATGTTGTAATGCATCTAAGAATATCTTCAGACGTGACATGCTGAGGTTGCTTGAAACCTTGGGTGGTTTTCTGTTACATTTTTATTGAAAGTATTTGGTTACTATAGCAGCAAGGCAATAACTCAACATTATGACATTTTTCACTTAAGTTTGCTCTTGACTTTTTCATCAAATAAAGAAACTCAATACTATATACATTTATATTTTTGATACTTATGATATAAATTGCAAACACTTTGATGCCTGTTGACTGTTTCTTAACCAGAAACAGAGTGGATCAGTGTGTTTAAGTCAAAGTCTTTCTTTTGCAAAAAAAAAAAAAAACGTATCCCAAGCACACAGATAACTAACAACGATCAAGTTTTCAATTGTTCAACCTTTTATACAAAGCTACATATTTTGCCCTTATAATTTCTTTTACTTTGCTTAAATTTTATCCCTTTCCCTTTATTAATCTTTTCATTTAGGGGGAATTGTCCCAACCTCGTGCCCCATGCACCAATACCACCACCTGCGCCGCCTCTGTATAGACTTACCTGATAGAGCTCCTCTAGATCAAAGTGTCAAATGGGTACATACATTCTTCAAAGCTAAGAAACTGACAGGCTCACAATGAAGGGGATGGTGCGATAACCTCACACCAATGCATATAAACAAAATCTTTCCGAGAGAGATGACACTCGAACTTTGCAAAAGGGTCATCCCTATATCTTAACCTGAGCAGCTATCACAACCACCAATCAGTCAATATAAATGTTAAGGTCATATCAATAAATAGTTTAAAAAATGATAATATGCACTAACTAATACCAAAGTGTTTTACAGACATCAAGATTCTTGACATACGGATTCTTGATCAACATAATTTACTCTGAGCACGTAGGATTTCTGGTATTTGTGTTGTTGTTGAAAAGATACTGTTAAAACACCTTTTTATTGATCAAATTAATCAACATTAATCAAATTCTTAACTTTTTCATTTTTTAATAGGGAGCTCAATCAAATACATAATACTGAATAGCTGTAAACAGGTTGTTGAACCAGACAAAGGAAAACGTATGAGGAGTTTTAGCTTTCAGGATTGTAACGATTATAAAGGTGAGGTAGTTTCTTAATACATTCCTAAGTAACCAACTCAAAAGATTTTCTGCACTTCTGAATGATATCCCTGATAATGTAAAACATAATTCCATAAAAGTAAGAATTTCCAATTACAAAAACTTATTATATATATAAACTTCAAATAATTCAATACCCTATGTTGGGTAAATTAATACCCTGGCCATAACCATGGGGCGAGGTTACGATGTGTTTATGATGTCTTTAGTTATGGTCCAATGACAACCAGCAGGCAACCGGTGACCAGCCAGCAAGCAAGCATTCACCAATGTCATACTGATGTTTCAGCATTGTGGCCTCCTTCCAATTACAAGTGGTTATGTGACCATAGCATCAGTACTTAACTCTTTATGTCACAAACACTGCTGATTTTCACCGATTGCATTGAAACAAATCCAAGTACATGTCATGCAGTTCAAAAATCTACATTTTTTCAAAAGAATATTCTTGCAAACCTGCTTTGTATTCAGATAAAATTTCTTGCAAACTTGTTTTGTATTCAGATAAATTTTCTGGCACACCTGTTTTGTATTCAGTTAACATAGTAGCCAGGTGAGATAAAATCTCACAAACAACACATTATCCAACATGCTGTTGAATCGCTCAATGCATGCTTACTTTCAATTTGCAGTACAAATTACCATGACAAAAAGATTTCCCAGTAAATAAATGCATTATCATTTGAACAACTAAATCTTTTCAAATTTCCTAGTTAAGATGCTTTCATGGGTGTTACTTGTGTTCCATTTCATGATGAAATAAACTCAAATTAATTGAGCAAAATACAGCTCATAGTATTTAGTACAGTATTTGAGATGAATTTATTTTATTGTAAATATTATCAAAACTGACTTTTTCCTGGTGCTACAAGGATATATTATACACTACATAAGAATTAATGATGGAATTTCTAATTAAGGAGATGCACATGCTTCCTGATGGATAATGAACTTTTGATTATTTGAAAAGTCCCTACAAACAAAACACTTTTTTATTTTTAAATAGCTACATTTTGTCTTTATCGTCTGGTCATTAATTATATCATGATGTAAAAATTTTATGACAATTTATTAGACAGTGACTTAACGACTAAGAATAAATGATTCTACTTTTATTGATGATTAAAATCAGTCCTTAAGAGGACTTAATTTTGGTTGAGTTCACACATTTTAGTCGACAAGATGGGGACTTAATGCTACGATGCAAGTGCTACACTCACTTTATAATAAATTATGTAGGTCTTGTGAAAAAGCCTTGAACAAAATACTGTTGACCTAGTCTAACCTGTATTATCACTCAGTTTCAATTGATAAATGTGAGAAAGAATATTCTCATGCTTCACTTTGCTGTCAATTGATTTACGTGCAGCAGCAACATTTGCATGCAAGTGAAATATATGTCACCTTTAAGAACAGGTGAAATATATGGGTGAATAACTTTCACCCATTTTGCTGTGTGCTGTTAGAATATAAATGATTTCTTGAAATGGGGAAATAAATTAAGATATGCATGTAATGAGAACAAAATATAATCTTCATTGCCCCCCCCCCCAAAAAAAAATAATAATAATAATAATAATAAAATAATGGCATATTCCAGTCAGATTCTTTTCTTCTTTTTCATTTCACATTGATCCAAACGCTGATGCACAATCTGTTCTATTGTAATGTAGGTTCTGTTGCACTTTCAGTTTTTTGAATTATGGCTGTTGGTAATACAAAGAACTAGAAATTTTATTATACATCTGATGTTTCATTACTCAGACCAGATTGAAAATGTAGTCTTATTTTCAATAAAATGAAATAATAATGAAAAAAAAGCATATGTAAGGGGAGATGTTTTATTCAAAAAAAATATATATACTGCTATGATTGTTCAAAAAGTATCACTAAGAAAGGTATACTGTAATTTTTTAGGAAAATTCCACAATAGATCCTTAAATCTCTAGAAACACCAAGTATACATGTTTTAAGAAGTTTAGTCTTTAAAGCCAGGTATGTCATTCTCCTTTCAAATGATATTGTATAGAAAGTTACTGATAACTTCAAAATGTGATGAACAAATAAAATATAAAATGAAACAAAATGTGATGACTCACTCCAAAAAGGGGGACTTTGCAACAAAACACTTTTCAAGAAACAGGTGACAATAGGCAGCAAAAAATAAAGAAAATATAAGAATATCCAGCTGAATTTCTGTTGTAAAATGTGATCGCCTTGTTCAATTTCAACAACTAAGGTGGCATAAGTTTGATCTAAATAGATAAGACAAAGTCAATAGAAAACCTTGAATCGTTTTCTGTTAAATTTTGCCTAAAGAGTCTGTAGGCAGCTTAGAAATTGTTGCAACAGATGGAATGATAAAATCAAAATTGATATCATCTGCAAAGTCCCACCTTTTGGGGTGAGCCATCACAAATTTGCATTCCGGTGTAACATGTGACATGTTACAGCAAAAGGTACCTTAAGTGGGAGCTACAAGTGATGTCACTACTTTCCCGGCGTATATTCTGTCAAATGGGAATATGAAAGGTAAGTGAAGCAGGTTCCACTACGGCATTTTAGTTGTGGTTGATTTATTTTTTTAAATCAATAATTACATTACATTAGAGTGATTCCTTGAACGAATAGGAAAGTTGAGTTTTTGCAAAAACGTATTAAGCATTAATTTTGTCTTTAACATATATAACAACACTTATTCTAATGTATCGAGAATTGTTTTGCAAAATGTTGCAGTTAATGTATGAAACAATGCATGCAAAGTCCCATTTATTGTGAGAACTGGCATTACTATAACTAAAATCATTCCAAGTTAATTGTGTTATTCCATAGCTAAATTAACATTTGACACAATCTAACAGCTCCTGATCAAGTCACGTCACCCTTCAGCCACTATTTAGACTGTATTAATCTACATTATATCAAAACTCAAGTCAACCATATTTGAATTTCAGGCTTGCAGGTAATGCCTGGAGAAAGGTAATCTAATATAAAAATCTGTAAGACTGTAGGCTTTTGCTTTGTTGTTTAATATCCGGTTTTAGCATCTCTGCCTTACCTAGGACTACATTTGAATTTAGATCAGTAAGCCAATTATGTAAGTCATAGAAACCGTCCCTGACAATTTACTTTAATAATGTTATATGAGTTTTCATAACCTAATATTAATTAATTGGGAAATCCTTAAAACAATTAAGACATAAAAACAAAAGTAGCTAAAATAGGTTGTCAAAATGAAAACAAGATTGTCTTTGTGAAAATGTCCAACTCCGACCAAGGTTACGAGGGGGGAGTTTGAGTTAGCTAAATAGAGGGTGTTGGTCATTGATGTAAGGGCTAACATGTTAGGTAATATTTGCCATATGAAAACTCAGTTATATGCTGCAGTGTGAACCACCAATTAATAAGCAAAGCTGGCCAGTTTATTACGGGTTTATAAATCCTTTATGCTATTCTGGGGAAATGTTTTGTCGTATCAATGAGGAAGGCTATTGATAATCATCCAAGCAGTAAATGGAATTTCTGGATAGTGGAGGGAGAATTTAGAAAGGCCTCATACATGTTTTAGGCGCTGACTTGAGATGTGTTAAAAACCCACCCTCCACTCCCATAGTTATGGCAATTGCATAAAATTTATTTTTAAATTTTGGCCATCACTTGTAGTTCCTTAAAAGACGGTTACAAAAATCCAATGTCGATATGATATGCTCAAGTTCAGATATTGGGAAAAATCTAGATGTCGTTGTTTAGTAATCAGAAAATTCTACTTAGATATCTATTTGAATGAATATAAACACCCGCAATGTTAGTATGGGATGTCTACATCCAAATTAGTTTTCAGATCTGGACTGTGCTGTCCTATATCTGAAGCTTTTGCTTACAATTGTCATATTTGAAATCTGTATGTTAAGACTCTGTTAGGCTGAGCTGTCTACATCTGCTTATATTCTGCTTATATTCGCTGTTAAACAGTGCTGTCTACAGCTGCTATCAGGAATGTGTTGTCCTACATCTGCTTATATTCTGGTGCTATTCGTTGGTAGATCGGGTTGTCTACAGCTGCTATCAGAACTATGCTGTTCTACAATCTGCTTATAAATATTCTGATTATATTTGCTGGTAGACTGTTATGTCTACGGCTGCTGTCAGGACAGTGCTGTCCCACATCTGCTTATAAATATTCTTCTTATATTTGCAGGTAGACTGTGCTGTCTACAACTGCTGTCAGGACTGTGCTTTCCTACATCTGAAGGTTGCTCAGCTATTAACAAATTTATAATAATCTAATTTCTAAAACATGAAGACTTTGCTGTCTTACATCTTTTATATTTAGTTTTCTTCAACAGCAAACTAATTGATCAATACAAAGGTTTGATCTTTGAATGTACCACAAAGCTAGAATCCTAGACTGGTCTGTCTGGGAGCCTTTCTTTAGACTGTGCTGTCTGAAGGGAACAACGGTGTTATATCACATATTGCTAAAAGACATATCAGATATGTATATGGCTTTGAAGAAAGTTTGGAATAAAACTCAGTTAGCGAAAGCATGACCAACACAACCTTATGTTTTCCTGTTTTTGTTTTGAATCAAGACAAACATTTGAAGGTAAACCTGTAAAAACTTGTGAAATCCAAATGTTTCTGATCCTAGTAAATAACCAATACAAGATTATCTTAAATAGGAAAAAATTAATTGTGTTTTAGTTTCAAAGGTCTTATGATGAGTTCATATATGAAATGCCATTTATGACAAATTTGTAAATGTTATCAATGTCTCTCTCATCAGGAAATATGTTGACAATGGTAAATGAGACATTGTCTATTTAATAATATTTCACATCTGGCCTCGACTTACAAATTTCTCGCATATGTAAACAATTCCAGAAATGATACAGCAAGGAATTAATCAATAAAATCATTGAGACATTTTGAAACAATTTGTAATGAATCATGAAGATTATTGCATTTGAGCATCTTTGGAGAAGAAAATGACATATTCATATGCATTTTGTTGCTCATTGTTTCAAATTTGTAGATCTCTTTTTTTAAAAGGTCAGTATTGAATGTAAATGACAAAGTCACTTATTGATTTCTTCATACTATTTGTGAATTCAATAAAATCAGAAAGACATTCATTGTATTTGTTAGATATTTTCACAAGAACAAAAATGTAATACAAACTGAATGATAATAATATATTAATTTCATGTAATACTAAGATACATTAGGGAAATGTGTCTGAATCTAATAGAATTGCTCATCTCCATTTTGCAATTCTATTAAAATAACTATATTATTTTTACAAATTCTCAAAAGTTTTGATTAATTGAAAATATATTGATGTAAAGCCACATTAATGCAAGTCAAAGACCTTAACTGCATGATTTTATTTAGTTACTAGTTTAAACCCATTAGAAATGTAAAATGGTTAATAGCATGTAGCTAGTTAAGAATCAAGTTACATTAAAAAGAAAATCTAAAAATTGAAACTGATATGTTACCATTTATGTAATGGATACTAATAGGAACTTTAATGGACAGCATATAGTGGTTATACCTTAGTTTTTGATAATTTACAATTTATAATGAATTAGAGCACTATCTATAAATCTATGTCCTGATTGTTGAAGTTATATAAAAATAAATTACACTGACATAAGAGTCAATATCACTTTGTGTCCACTTTTTAATGTATATAATATTGAATTATTTTGTTGTGTTCTTGCCAAATTAAGACATCAAGTATTATTTAATTTCATAAAATAAAAATATATATGATATATGAAGTTCTCAATATTGTTAGCAAAAATTGCAGTTATTAACTATTTCCATTGCATCTACCTGTAAAAAGGTCAAAAATATTACTTTAAACCATAAACAAAAAATAATAATTATAATTACAAGTTTTCCCACTCACTCAACTCATCTCAAATACCAAGACCAATATGGTTTGATAGTCTGCTTACATACTCACATGGTCCTAATTTGAAGAAAAAAACAGCCAATGTATTAATGCAAAAAAGTGTATATTAAAAGCAAACTGTTTACAAATTAACAACACACTGAAACCATCAACTAATTCATGCACCTCTGCACAAATATGCACATCATAGCTGCCTAAGTTCATCATTACATACATCAGTTACTAAAGTGTGACTAGGGTGAGTCACAAGTTAGAATTGGTATAAATGCAAATAAAATGTGCTTAGGTTTTAAACATAACAATACATTTAGCCCATTTGATCCACATGTAATGACACCTATTGTGAGAGAGACTAAATAAACTAGAATGAAAATGTGTAGTCATGGTGCAAAGATAGATTATGAATAGAAGTAATACCAGCTTTAACATCATGAAATGGAATAAATTGATACACCCTGTTAGCAGTATCCACTCTTCTCTCTTCTTAATTCTGCATGAGTTCATTTCAATTTAATAAGTCAATATTCTTTTTCCAGTACATAATAGTTAATGTAAAATTACAAAACTAGATGACATTTAATAAAGTTTCTTGGACAACATCCTTTACAATAAGAGGGATTAACACACATCAATATAAAATCAATTACATTATCTAGGAAATTTGTATTCTTTAGCAAAATGTATCCACATTACTCTAAATTTTCATGGCTTTGTAAGGTTTTTGATACACAAAATTAAATATATTTTATAGAGAATACAAACCAACACAATAAACATAATTTAAGTGCTACATATAGAAATCTCATAAAAATGTATATGAATGTCCCAAATTTGAATTTGAGTACCTCTCAAAATAAACCGCTTTACAGCAATCAATTGAATTGAGAACCTGTCCTGCAAATTTATTTTCATAATATACTTCATGGCCACTCATTATTGAAGGAAAACTAATGATTAATGCAAGATATACTAGGAGTATTTTATGTTCCATAAATGCATCATTAATAGGCATTTAAGTCATAAATTAGCAATTTGGGACATAATAAACAAAATGTATTACTAAATTATTTATTAAATACATTTTGCCTTAATGAAGACTTTACATTATCACTTCACATATTCATATATATCAATACCAAGTACTTACATGATGGTTTCCGTCTTGTTGTTATGCTCATCCCCCTAACTGAATTGTAACCCATGCTTTGTCTGCCACACTTATCAAAGTATTTAAGTGATGTAAATACTGTCTATCTGTCTGAGGAGACACAATTTGACTATGTCTCCTCTAAAATCTGCAAATGTATTGTGCACTTACTGATAAAATCCTTCCAGTTTGATTTATTTGAGTAGCAAACGCTGCATTATTTGGTAATTTCCATTTGATAAGCACTCAATAAAAACACTGCAAGATATATGCTCTTTCTTGAAAATAAATGGCATCATTTATTACAACTTCCAGGCAGTAAGATGACAGCTAGTAACATGCATTATTTGCTATCCATTTCCTCAGATCACGCTTCTTGACAATAAGATTTTTATTTACTTCACAATGCTACTTCCTTAGATGTATATCTTAAACGTAGAAATGCATTGATAAGCAAACACTCACACAATATTACCAGCCGAACAGCTTGAACTGAATTGACAAGACTTGACACTGCCGTGTGCAAGGTTTAAAGTGCTATATATGAACAGGTAAGAAATATGCAGAGCTGCTGCATGAATTGATACATTGATGAATGAGGATAGGCAGTTTCTTAATAAGTTCCTGAGTAGATATATCAAGAAGATTGATCTGCAGGGCTCGATGACAATGCAAATATACTAAAGACACAGGCTGTTATATGCGATAAGTTCCTCAGCTAATATTTCACAGCATGCAAAGAAAATAACGCAGTACATGATATTGCTACTATTATTCTAAGACAAAGCTACATTAGTGTCAATTTCTAATATCTTATATTTGAAAAAGAATTGAAGAAGAAATGTTTTTAATGCATCTAAGAATGATTTGTTTAGATGAGACATGTTGATTTGGTTCAAAAACTTTTGACTGGTTTTCAATTACATTTTTATCCAAAGTGTTCGCAGATATTTTGTTACCATAATAGCAAGGCAATAACTCAACATTATGACATTTATCAATTTGCTCTTGACTTTTTCCATCACATGAAGAAACTCAATACTGTTGAAATTTACAAACAGAAATTGCAAAAACCTTAATGCATGTCGACTGTTTCATGAAAAAGTTTTATTTGCGATGCAATTTTTTGATTTATAGACATACCTTATTAGAGCTCCTGTAGAACAAAGTGAAAACTTATTACTCCCATTCTTCAACGCTAAGAAAGTAACAGGCTCAATGTGAAGGAGATGATGTAATACTTGAACGTTTCAAGAGAGAGATATGGCACTCCAACTTAAGTAAATTATGGATCATCCCTATATATTTACCTTTACCTTCTGAGCAACTTTCTATCACAACCACCACTGCAGTTAATCTAAATGTTAAGGTCATACCAATAAATGCTTTAATAAAGGGTTACATGTACTGACTAATACCAAATTTTCCAGACATCAATAATTCTTGCTCAACATAATTTGCCTCTGAACATAGAATTTCATTTATTTATGTTGTTGTTGAAAAGTTAATAGAGCATATTGGTTTTGGATCCAAAACTAATAATCATTAATCAAACCCTCAGCTTTCAAATGATCCTATTACAATATCATTTGTAATTTTTCAATTTTTTAAAGGGGGGCTTGATCAAACATACAATACTGAATAGCATTAAAAAGCTTGTTATACCAAACAGTGTAATTTGTGTAATAACTTTTGGGAATATCACAATGATGAATGATATGAGGTAGCTCCTTTATAAATTCCCACAGAACCTACCCAAAATATTATTTCTACTATTCAATGATAACACAAGTAAAATAGGATATACTACAACACAAGACAGGACTGAAAATTATAGAAACTCATATTTATAAATTTCATCATAATTCAGTACAATATGTTGGTTTGATTAACTATTTAACTCTATTACTATATATCTCACAAATACTGCTGATCTTCACCAATTTCACTGAAACAGATGCACATGGTACTACCAAGTACATGTCAAACAGGTTGGAAAATCTATATACAATTTCTTGCAAACCTTGCTTTATATTCAGTTAACTCATCATTATTCATGCACTAAGGAACAGTACTTGGAGATTTTAAATGATATTTCTGATCAAATAGATGCAGGCATTAAACAAAAGGGAATGTATTTTTTGATTTATCTTGTAATCCAGTGAGTGATGTGGCCTGGAAAC
>JXSR01S049857.1:40810-52190 GCA_000969725.1 Ophiothrix spiculata
TTGGTTACATTTAACACAAAGGACTTGTTATTACCAATAACCAATCAAACAAGTCCATAGCAATGGGTTACTTTATTAGCGTGATCAAAAAGGTTTATCACTTGTGACAAACCAAAATATATTAAGTTTCCAAATATTGTATTTAACATGCACTGATTGATAAAGTCATGACATAAAATATGCCTTGATTATTTCATCATTACTGAGGGAATCATTTCTGCTTGTTTTGATGAATAATGGTACCAATTAAAGTAAATAGGAGAGTTTGAGATATACTAACTTTTTGGTGTGTTTATATATTTCCACTAAGAAGGTCATCAAGAAAGAGAACTTGATGCTTGTTGTATACAGTATAATGTCCATCAGCATGCCTCTGTTCTAAGTGCTTCGCTGGTTTCATATTATCTAGCACTTGTAAAAAATCCTTGCACAAAATACCATTGACCTTACATCACCTACATTCACTCAGTTTCAATTGTCAAAACGTGGGTAAGATAATTCTCATGCTGTACTTAGCTGTTGGATGCTTTACCTCCTGTAGCAACATTTGCATAAGTGAAATATCTGTTACTTCAAGACATCGTTACAAACCGGTAACCTTTTGGTGTTGAGTAAAAATAATTTTGTGAATTGTTTTGGAAATGTTACGCATATTCTCATTACTAAATGTATTTTTTTGTAGAATCTGAAATTCTATTACAGGGTTTGAATGGAAGACCTTCTGATTGGTTGGTGTAACTCAAATCACAGATAATCATACACTACCAAAATATCATGACTAAATCAAGCACAAAATTCAACAAAATAGGAATTATATCCCTTTGTATACCTTTTTAAAATCATTGTACTTACATTGGGAATTTCTCCTTGATACAGTCTTCCAAAACAAAGCCATTCAATGTATATAACTTTGAGATGACTTTACAATAGAATGAGATACGTAAGATGTTCAAGTCAAAACAATTCTTGTCAACAGTTTGCACACTGCTTCTTTTATAGCCAATTATTTGCCCCACTGTGTAATGCTATAATCCATCAAGATGATGAAAGACGTTATTAAACATGATGACATTCTTGCATGTATCTGATAAAAATATTCACTCATGAACACATTTTAAACTTAACTCTTACTCTTTATATGCATATAGGTAATAGTTTATACAAGAATGCCTTTCTGAATCTTATCTTATGATCCAACAATTTTATAAGCATATATTAATGACAAATTTCAATTAACCAAACATTCTGAAACTATTTAAGCAAACAAAACGAACAAATGTTACTGGATTTGAAGCATAAAGCACAAAACAAGATACGTAAAGAAAATGTTTCCAAAGACGTAGAAATACATTTGAATCACAGGAGAAAACTTTCCAAACTCAGTACTTAGAAAAGTAAATATTGAATGGACACATCAAGAGTAACCATTTAGCCATCCAAATTGACTTAATATTCAATACTGCAAACAACATAGCTGCATCAACATTAAGTGAAAGCAGAAATGTTACCTTGAATGCATTTGATGACTTTATCAACCTAATTTTCAGAAAACTCCTTGATATGCTACCCTGCTTTTACAGATTAAAAACTACTTATTTATGACATGTTTTAATCAAGTTGTGTACCTATTGTTTTATTTACAATGCCAGTTCCACAATTAATTAAAGTTACATAGATAATGGCGACAAAACCCTCACCTCTTTGCTTTCATCCTAATGTTATAACCCTAATTGTGAAAATGCAATATCTTGTTTGACTGTGTAAATCCCATTGGAATGGAAGAAAAAGAGACATACTTACAAAATTTGTCATATCTTACTAATTTTTCATCCGATTTCTATCATTTTTTCTGAATTTGAAAGTTTATTTAATCTGCTTTACTAAAACAACAAGAATTTTATGACTTTATTTTTTTCATCAAGATCAAGGTCAACTGTAATCCGTGCAGTTTTTTTGTGGATTCACCTAGTATAAGTTACTGTTGAGAGAATTAATTAATGCAATATCATATTACACGTTTCAAATACTTCTTGCTATTACTTTAGGAAGCACCTTTGGGACATATTATAGTATATAAAAGAAGACTATAATTTTCTTATTGGAAGATATTAATTGAATTGGAAATTGATTAAAAGAAGATGTCTTTCTTCTCTACGATATTTCATGACTTATTCTAGGCATCACGAATTTTAATTGTATAGCAAGAAAAAACTTAAATTTAAATATATAATTTATGGCCTTTTAGACAATTTTAATGGATTTTAAAGGCCATCAAAGTTCAAGCTTTGATTTAAAGATATTCTCTGTATGTGGCCATGTAATATTGTAGTTTTTTCACCAGAGTGAACATCTATTTCATTAATGTCTGCATACAAACTTGCTACTGCAACTATGGTTTCAAAGGAAACATAGGTTTCAATTACACATGTGTAAGTACTCTTATAATGATCCAGGTATGTTTTAATGATAGTAATTAAAACAATGTTCACAGATCATTGATTAAAATACATGTGTAATTACTTGTTGCTAATAGATATCTTAGGTAAAGTAGAATACAGAATGTCATGATGCTACTTGATCATCAGTGAGGTGTAAAATCACAAGACACATCTGTTTCTGATTAAATCATTGACAAGACTGGCATAATATTTTTCACAATGGAAAATGAAAAATATATGAAGCAATACGTGCAAAAGCTCATAAGAGGAAGAACATAATTTCCCATGGCCAAATATATGCAGTCTTTTATCCTTGCAACATTCTAATAGGAAACAATTTAGAATTGTCTGTAGTTTGTCATTTGAATATTTTGCCTTTTATCATTTCTATTGTTCGCAGAAATTAGTAACGTTAAAAGCCATTTTTTATGAGACTGTATGGTTTTTATGAGCAAATGCTATTTTATGAAAAGTGTTATCAAACTGTTTATGATAAATCAAACCAACAGTTTGAATATCCATCTTGACATAGATAATTTAGTTACCGTTGTCAAGAATAAAAGCATTATAAATTTAGTAAATAGTGATAAAAAATTATTGTATATGCCAACTAGTATTATAGACTTTGATTTTATGTAAACTTTTCTATGTATTTTTCATCAAGTTGTACCAGAAATATATAAAACAGATTTAAAAAAATAAAGATTATTTATTTACTAATGATTACTTAATTAAATATTTTGTGGGAGTATCATCTATTTGATCTGTATTTAGAATATTACCAAATTATTATTATTAATGATCCATGTTTATCTATTCAGTGTATACAAAGAAAAAGGTTATAAAAAGATATAAATGAAAACAAATGATGACAAATTTGAAAAATGTAATGAGAATGCCATATTTTGAATGCACATTTAAGTTCATACACAGTCCATAACTACTTGGGGCTGCTTCAAAACTCAACTTGCTGCTGACTACCTGTGACTGGCGATTCTGGGCGGCTGTCATTGTTCAAAACAATAGCAACCAGCCAGAGCCGCGCCAGTTGAATATTGAAGTGCTTCCTTGCTTACAGCTAGTTCTTTAATTCATTATCGTTTATACTGAAGTATAAATATTATTGAAATATTTAACAACTGGTTTTCCTATATTCTAGGATCACCAATAGAAAAGAAATTCTTTTAATATAAATGAAGTTTTTCTAATGGTATGGGAAGGAAACAACTAAAGCTATGGACATTTAATAAAAACTTTTGAATATTAAAATAAATGTTCCCATGCCACACACTGTTAAGATTACAATTAATTCATGTTTTCAGGAAGATTTTTGTTGCTGAAAAGCATTCAAACATGCTACAAAGTTGTTCATCGCAAATCAATAATGATGGATCCATGCATCTGCTAAAGCCATCGTTACATGATAAAAATACGCTGATGCATTGAATGCAGAATTGCTGATTTGCGATAAACAACTCTGTAGCATGTTTGAATGCCTTTCAACAAATGAAAATCTTTCTAAACACATATACATAGATGCACTTCCGTAAATGCTGTGCTGTGCGTGACCTAATTTGAATATCAACTGTGGGTTCATCAAGAATCAACAACAGTACGCTTATGTTAGGAGATACGGTGAGTTGTTTAAAATAAGAATGGTCTGTTAATTAAAGCTGACATCATACATAAACATTTGAGTTGACAGTGATATATAATTATCATTGGTAATCTCCATACATTCAAAACTCATTCCTAGTTAGTAAACTTAAATCATGTTAACGCATATCTAAATAAACATTTCTTGTACAATCACTGAGCACAATCTAATCAAGATCTTTTCATATCGTACCCTTCAGCCACTATTAAGACTGTATTAATCTACATTATATCTAAACTCAAGTCAACCAAATTTGATTTTCATGTTTGTAGGTAAGCCTCGGAGCTATGTAATCTAATATAAAGTTCTGTAAGTCTGTAGGCTATTGCTTTGTTGTTTAATATCCGGTTTTAGCATCTCAGCTTTGCCTGGAACTACATTTGAATTTAGATCAGCAGCAAAGTATATATGTTAGTCGGGCAAACTGCCTTTGACATTTAAATACTTAGCTGGTCAAGCTATGAAGATAAGGACGAAAAATGTACCGAGTTTTGTTTTAAATACCAGTAGGTTACTTAACCCTTTCGATCCGATAGAACGACTGAGCATTTCCAAAGGAGCTTACGAGAGAACGCTCAGGCGTTCCAATTCGTATTAAGTGTAAATTAATTCAGTATAGGCGATGTACACCTATATTGCAATTCAGGATCGACAGGGTTAATAAGTTCATCAGATATGAAAAGGCCTTTTTGACCAATGTTGAAATACTATTACTGCCTCCCTTATAAGGGAATATATTTACAATGATAAATGAGACAATATTTATTTATTAATATTTCACATCTGGCCTTGACTTACAAATTTCCCACACATGTAGACATTTCCTGAAATGATGCAGCTATTAATTGCTAATCAATAAATCAACGAAGAGACATTTAGAAACAATTTGTAATGAATCATGAAGGTTATTGTATTTAAGCATCTTTAGTGAAAGGAACAATATATTCATGTATGTACATTTTGTTATTCATTGTTTCAGTTTTGTAAATTTCTTTTTTAAAGATCAGTATTAGTGCTGAATGTAAATGACAATCTTACTTTTGGATTTCTTTATAATATATGACAATTCTATGATATCAGAATGACAAAAAGACAAAAAAATCTAATACAAATCAAATGATACTAATATATCAATTAAAACAACACTATAATGCCCTTACAGCAGGTTCTTACAGGATTGTTATCTGAACTGAATTAAATTACTTATCTCAATTCTGCAATACTATTAATATAGTTATAATATTCACTGAATTCACAAACATATGGATTAATTGAACATATCAAAATCCAAAACCCATTTTAATGCAATGGGAAAGATTGCAGTCTAAGAACTGAACTGCACGGTTTTATTTAGTATCAATAGAAATTAATCTGAAAAACCATTACCAAAATGCTTAATAGCATGTACATGATGTAGGATTCAAGATTCAAGTTATGTCATAAACAAAATAAAAAATTGAAACCGATATATTCCCATTTATGTAATGGATACTATTAATAGGAACTTTAATGGACAGTCTACAGTGGTCATGCATTAAACAAATTGTCTCTTTCATATTTCAATAAACAATAATTAAAGCACTATCTACCTTTTCAATATGCCCTGAAGGATACTTCTATCAATGAAATATAATTGTTAAAGTTATATAAAATGCAATGATGCAAGAATTAAAAAGACCTTTCAATTATAAATGTCCTTAATATCTTCTGTTTTTTAATGTACATATTATTGAATTATTTGGTTGTGCTGTAGCAAAATTATACACAAAATATAATTTTATTGCATGCAGTAGAACATTAAAATGATTCTCTTGATTTTTTTTTGTGAATAATTTTTCCTCCTTTATCTGTTCGTAAAACGTATAAGAAATTGTTTGTTTCATTTAGTTTTGACTATAGAGGGTAAAAACTGATATGATAATCACAAATTTTTGAAGTTCAATTTATATATCCTTTGAAAGTATATTGAATTTCTGAATACCAAAAGACACATGTATTTGCAATGTATAAAATGTACAAAGTGTAGTGTTTATTAAGAGCAATCTACTATGTACAAAATGCCTTGCAGAAAATGCTGAAACCATCAACTTATTCATGCATCTCTGCACAAATATGCACATTAACTGTCTAAATTCATCATTACATACATCGGGACTTCATTATGGCTAGATTGATTCAAAGGTTGAAATAATGTTTGTACTGATGCCAATAAATAAAGAGTGTTTAGATTTTAAACAAAGTTGGGTATTTTGTATCATTTGTAAAGACATAAAATTGTAATGTTGACTAAATCAGTCGGAAGGGAACAAGTGGTTTATTGGTGGCTGTCCAATCAGTAGCAGCTTCTGCCTTACAAAATGGAGAGATGTAAAATAAAACAATCAATATCTGCAATTTTCATTTTTAGGCAATACCCATTTTCCCCAATGATTACTGCATGATTTCATTTCAATTTAAAAAAAGTTCATCTTTGAATCAGCATGCTATGGTCAATTTAAATAATGACAAAAAGACATGATATTTGTTGTCATCACTTTTTCAAATTTCAAGTTTAATTATTAGTAAGGATCAAAACAACATAACATTTCTAACTGATACAGGACCTGCTATCATGTAACTTTTAATCTATATCAGAAGTTATACCCAAAACCACAATAAAGAGAATCTCCTGGCTTTCTGAGGCTATTGATTCCCCAAACTAAATACCTGCATATGTGACCGTCCATCCCAAACCAGCCATAAATGCCACCTCTTATCAATTTGACTTTATGCAGATTTATTTCACATTTCCTGTCATTTTCTTGAAATGAAACTTTGCTGGTAGTGTATATTAAGCACAGATTGTGAATCTGTCAAAAAATCTATTTTGGCAAATTATGACCTTGATATGTATTTTCACTCGCAGCGCAAAATGAAGATTCTGGCATTTACAGCTCATAAGGGCTTAACAGCCACATATAACAAAACACAAATTACACTGACACAGCATAATTACAACATTCCAGACTGAAACTCTCATTACTGAGGCTCATTCTGTAACTGAGCACTTTCCAATTTAAAGCATTTTAAAGCAATCAAATTCAGCACTGATGTCTATCTATAACATACTTTATGGAAACACAGGTGCACTGGTGTTAATACTCAAGGAAGAGTCATTGATCAAGAAGGATAAGGTCACAAATTTACAATGCAATATATACAAATAGTATTTCCTATAGTAATTTCCCTGAATGCATAATTACAGAGACTTAATGCTATTTTGGGAGATGGAAAAAAGATAATACTAATTTCATCATTTATCTGATACATTTTGCCCTGTTGAAGACATTAAAGTACACTAGCGGTCTAAGTATTTCCGTACAAACACTTTATTCAGCCATATCTCACAAGGCGTTTATAAGGAAACCATCTGGAAACTTATGTCGCTTTTGGTCAGATCTGATAGGTAATCTAGTTCAGTGTAAAATTGAGCTCCGAATGGGATCAACCCCTTCACGTACAGGTAGGGGGCAACAACAAAAATGGGTCGAAAAACGTGATTTTTAGGTCAAATTTGATTTGATTACGTCTAGGTCATAGTCATTTCACTGCTCAAGTTGAGTGGTCATAAGGAATGTGTATATGTAATTGAGTGACAAGCAGACAATTAAATGTCCTGGTCACGCTTGACTACGCCAAGAGAATGCTTGGAAGCAAACAAAAAATGATCCTTCAACGCCCCACAAGTTTACAAAAATTGGGCTGTGATGAATGTCAGAAAAGTATTTTCTAATCAGAAATTTTTATTTTTCCTACCCGTGCATGAATGAGCACGTTTTTTCATTCAAAAATGTCACAAACGTTACCAAAAAGTTACACCAAAATGTCACAAACGTTACCAGATGTTACCAAACAAAACATTTCATTAAAAGAAATCCTGACGATATAATTTCCTACCACTTTTATTTACTATTTGTAAATATGTTACCAATCATCTGTGAAAAGCGCAATAAATAATTCGCTAACATGTCAGAGAATTTTTACTTTGAAGTCATTAGGAGCAAAAAACAATTTCCGCGCGAGGTCACAAGCGTTACCGAACGTTACATGAACTTTATTCAGTATTTTATTTTATTCTTTAAACACCTGCATGTCTTGATCCCACCAGTAAGCACCATTATCAACAACAAACTCGTTGATATAATGTTTATGTTAGGTTCTGTGGCCATTTAAAAGTGAAATTTTCCAACTTTTCGGTCACAAACGTTACTTTGGAATCACCCTAATCACCCTAATGTAAAAACTATCTATCTGTCTGACGTGATATGTCTTGCCGAATATTTAAATCTTCAAGGTGTCTTGCAAAAATAAATCCTTCCAGTATGATTTGTTTAGGGCACAAACACTATAATCAGTAATTATGTATTAAGAAAAACAACAGGATGAATGGTCTTGATAATAAATGATATCAGCTCCTTAATAATTAAAGACATCAGTTATCACAATAATGTCCAATCAGGAACTGCACGTAACTATTCTCCAAAATTTTTATCAATGAAATATCTATTTACTTCTCTATGCCTCTTCTTAAGATGTATATCTTAAACGAAGCAATGCATTGATAAGAAATCATATAGGCAATAACCAGTACAACAGTTTGAACTGAATTGACAGACTTGACACTGCCGTGTGCAGGGTTTAAAGTGCTATATATGAACAGGTAAGAAATATTTAGAGCTGCTGCATGAATTGATACAATGATGAATGAGGATTGGCAGTTTCTTAATAATTTCCTGGGTAGATTTATCAAGAAGATTGATTTGCAAGGCTCGATGAAGATGCCAATTTCAACATATATCAAAGACACTCTCTCTAAATGATGACAAAACCGAAGTTATTCATGTCTGCTCTCGCTATACTGAGTCTAATGCATCACAGATATTAACATCGGTTCTTGTAAAGTTTCCACTGTACAGAACGCAAAAGATCTGGGTGCCATTATAGACAAACACCTAACTATGTCTTCTCATGTGAACCAAATCTGCAAGAAAGCATCTTTTGCCATCAGAAAGATTGGGCGTATCAGGAAGTACCTGGACAACAATAGTGCTGAAAGACTGGTACATGCATTCGTCTCGTCGCAGTTGGATTGTAGTAACAGCTTGCTCTTCGGTCTCCCAGAGTATCAACTGGCAAAGCTGCAGCGTCTGCAGAATTCGGCGGCTCGTTTAGTGACTCTTACCAAATGTCGCGAGCATATATCTCCAGTCCTCGACCAACTGCACTGGTTGCCAGTTAAGAAGAGAATTGTGTACAAACTCTTGTTATTCACCTATAAGGCGCTTAATGGCATTGGCCCTTTGTACATTCGGGAACTTTTTGACATAAAGGACCAAGTGCGTAGTCTAAGATCCAATGCTGCATGCCAACTTCGTCGGCGAACTGTAAACACTGTCACATACGGCCAACGCTCATTCACTTATGCCGCACCTGAACTTTGGAATAAACTTCCTCCACATATCCGGAACTCTACGTCTGTCAACCTTTTCAAGAAGGAACTCAAAACTCATCTTTTTGTTACTTGAATTTTTGTTTTTATAATCTTGTAGTGTATCATGCATTGTATTTTGTATTTATTATGTTATTTTTTTCTTGTTGTACAACGCGCTGTGACTTTCTGTGTAGTGCGCTTTACAAAAGTGGGTTATTATTATCATTATTACACAAGTTTTATATGCAATAAGTTCTTCAGCTAATATTTCACAGCACGCAAACAAAGTAATACAGTGCATGAATGATATTGCTACTATCATTCAAACAAAAAACCTGCATTTACGTGGGAATACATCTGGAATTCAGAGTTGAATGTATATAATGAATTTAAGGTAGATTTTTTGGATAAGACATGCTGAGGAGGTTTCCTTTTACAATTTTAAGTCTTTTAGGTATTTGGTTGCCATGGCAGCAAGGTAAATATTCACATGATGACATTTTTCACTTTCATCGTGACTTTTTCTTTCATCATATGAAGACACTCAATAATTTAAAAATATTTATACTTCTGAAACATACAAATAAAAATTTCAAAATTATAATACCTGTTGAATATTACATGAATTCTTCATAAGCTATGGAGTGCATTAGCATGTTGAAATCAAAAAAATGTTTCCTTTACTAAGCATTTTTTTCTATTTATAGACATACCTGATAGCCCTTTACAGGAACATGGTGTCAAATGAGTACTAGCTGGAAAAGTAACACTGACAGGCCCATTTATTTGTGAAGTTGGTAATACAACAGCAATACAACAAATTTGAAGTTTTTGAAAAATGGCGGTCAGAATTATGAAAAACACCAGCAATCACCATATCTATACTTTGTAAGTTATTGCCTATCAGAATCATGCATCTGACTGATGCATGCATTTCAATGTTAAGGTCATATCAATAGATAGTTTAATAAAAAATAACATGCCCTGAATAACACCAACTTGTTTTCCAGACATCTATAATCTTGTTCAACATAATTGTCTCTGCACAAAAAGGATTTCTGTTACTTGTATTGTTCTTGAAAGGATATTTTTTTAACATATTTTGTAAAAATACCTTTCATATCAAGCAAACTATATTTTATATTGGCTTGGGATAATATTTCTCATTGATGACATTGCAAATGTATAATATAATAGCATACCAGACAGAATTCCTAACTCTAGAACCCCACATCATATAAATGTCATTATAATTCAATCCAATGTTGGGCTGATTAACAGAATACTTCTGATTTTCACAGATTGTAGTGAGACAGATGCACATGGCTATATCAAGTAACATGTCAAGTAGGTTGAAAACTAAACATTTTTCAAGATAGAATTTCTTGCCAAACCCATTTTGTATTCAGCTACCACAACAGCCAGGTGAGACACTGAATCTAACCAACAACACATTATCCTGATTGCTGTTTACAATATTCATCTGATATTGGCAGTAATATTCACTGACTTCACTAGAGCTCTATCTTTGCATATGAAAATTGTTGTTATTTAATAGGCATATTCCATGAAATATAATCTTCCTTACTTGTAAATTAGATTAAAAAGAATCAGATGGAAAAACAGCAGACTAATTATGTTGAAAACAAAATGAATAGGTATTTGTAACTATATGTGTAAATAATTATCAAAACTTTGTCATAATACAGCAATTTATCTAATCACAACATTTTAGCACAACTGTGATACTTAGGCCAAAAAAAAATTAATTGTTTGATTGGCGTAACATAGAAAAAAAAATAGGGTAGGTAGGTC
>JXSR01S049857.1:65740-77247 GCA_000969725.1 Ophiothrix spiculata
GAAATGGAATCCTCTTCCTGACTACATCAAGGATGCAAAAACTGTTGGAATTATTTAAGAAACTGTTAAAGACTTATTTATTTAATCAAGTGTATGATGTGTAATTTTCCATGTTTGTCATAAGCGCCTTTGAACAAAGTGTGTTTTTGATTTTGGCGCTATATAAATCCCCCTTTTTTTTTTTGATTGCTCAAAAACTAATTTGATATAACATATTTAACAAAAAACAAACCTCATCGTGGCAATTGTATTAAGAAATGCCTAAAGGAAATTGATATTTATAGAAAATCATTTCCATGTCTGGTATTATTGGATTTTTCAAGCTTCATTTGTTACTTCTTTGATTTTGAATGTAGTGTAATATTAAATTTTGCTTTTCTGATATCCATTTATATTCATTCTCACAGAGTTGCTATTATGATATAGTTGACTGTATCTGCATACTGACCTGCTTTACTTTTAGGTTATATGTGCATTATTAGTCATATCTTGCATCAAAAACTTATGAATTTCATCTGATAATTGGCATAAAAAACCCGTACACAGGGTTCAGAGGCGTGAAATTCAGGTGATAAAAATGGCTGAAAATATTCACAAAATGCCCCAAATAGGTTGAAAATGAAAGAAAGAACTGAAATCATGACTCTCGTTATGGCATTAATTGCCATGGAGATCTGTGTAATAACAAACATGTCCTAGTCTGTTATGTAGGGATTCTTTATTAAAGCTTCATTTGGTAATCCAGTTGATTCCTCATTATCATTTACTCTTGCAGAAAAAATAATTTTTTTTCAGAATTTGTTAATTGACACTTATTGATAACCTGCATAAAATCATGATCCACTCCAATAAGATAAGATTATTTTGAAGGTTAAGAGACAGAAGGCTGTATTTGGAAAGACAACGATCACTAGAACAAAAGGTTTTAAGACCTGATAGTGCTTTAAAGATTGAAGATCTATCACACATGTGTATATGATCATTCATCTGGAAAGACTCGTTAGGTCTTGGAATCGCTTGTACTTGGGATTTATAGTTTTAGGCAAACTTTGCAGTCATTATCAGATAACAACAATGACTTCTTATAATAACCTGCCTGGACAACAACCATAAATGTAAGAATTCTTGCATGAAATGATATTGAGAAGGTTTAAAAGTTTGACTTAACACAATGTTTAAGCAGTGCTTCAACAAGTCAATGTTTTAAGCAGGTGGCAAAGTAAACAAACTAATTGAAATTGTTATTTTCACCTATGTTCTCATAAAATAGTCACAATTAATAGGAATGCACACAAAAAATTTATAGGCTATTAATGACAATAATAACATTGCATTGTATGCTTTCTTAGAAAAGTACCTCAGCCAAAAACAAACATCAATTTTAAACAAATAAAAATATGTTTTGGAGTACAACAGTAATTTGTCATATTGTATTTAAACGTAGAATTTATATTCATGGCCTGCTCCAATAACAGCAGAAAGTACAAAACTTTCCAGTTTTTGAATATTTCAATTGTTCATATTTTCAGCTTTAAAGTCTACATATTACAGCATATACAAGGCAGCTCATAAAAATGGTAAACAGAATTTGGACTTTGAAGCTGCAGGGTTATAGAATACCAAAGATATTTGCCAGTAGTACAAACTGCTGAAACTTTGGAGATTCTATATGAAATTTAGATAAATCGTAAGTCAAAATTCTGTATAAACTAATATACCTTCAGAAGTTGTAATACAAAATCCACTTTCCACTCATTTCACCAGAGCACCCCTCATATACTTTTTCCTTGCTTTGATAAAGAACATGACATCTAACATAGCAGTTTTTAATTTAAATTCACAAAAATTTGGCCAAGTTAAATGTTACAGGCTAAATATGTGTAAGATAGCAATTCATTAAAAATATAAATATGATATCTATTTTTGTAAACTGTTACAAGAATTCCTAACTATTTTGTATTTTGTCTTTAATGATCCATCAAACATGAAAATTTAAAATAGTTGCTAGATAAATAAGAGTTTTCTTGTGGTATGAAAAATCTAATTTTAATTCAAGAGAGTGGCGAGTTGAAAATCTGATCACAACATGAACCTTTAATCACACAATGGATTTCATTATGGTCTACTTCAATATTTTTGAGAGACACAGTTCAATTAGGTATTTAAACACGCCACAGAGTTGTTCATTGCGAATCAACAACGATGCATCCATGCGTCTGCGTATTTTTATCCCGCGAGGGTGGCTTTAGCCACCTGAGCGTGATAAAAATACGCAGACGCATCGGATGCAGAGTTGTTGATTCGCGATGATCAACTCTGTGGCGTGTTTGAATACCTTTCAACAACGAAAATCTTTCTGAAAACGTAGGAATTAAATTCTAAATGTTTCAGTTTAACAGATAGGCCTACTTATCTTCATAAAAACATTTAGCATATCTGAAGCAAAGTGATAATTTGTGAATGTTTGCTGCATTGACTCTATCATTTTTCCCAAGCACCGGGCTTTTGCACGTACTATAAGTACCCGATGCGCGATGATCTGTGTGACAACCTTTGTGTACTGCGTAAACGCACTTCAGTAAGCGCCGTGCCGTGCGTGACGCGCTAATTTGAATATCAACTGTGGATTCATCATGAATCAACAACGGTACGTGCCTGTATAAAGAGATACAGTGAGTTGTTGAACAGTGTATAAACTTGGCCTACTTACCCCATTTAGCCACATTTGTAAATATAATCTGAACAACATCCTGCTGGCTGACTAGTCCTTTCCACTTAACAGTAACATAACTTGAGGAAGAAATCACATACTGGTGAAAACTTTCATTGGCACTTATCCTAGTTAGCAATGATGAATCTGAAGATAATCCATCCCAAATTTCCAAAGAGCTGCGTGGGTCAATGTGAGAAGCTGAAAAGAAAAACAAATCACACCAATGTGATGAAATCATATTGTAATTTCATTTCTAATTCCATGATACTGAAAGTTAAGTCACTTTCACATAATAGTATGCTTTTTAGGACATCGTGTATCTTAAAAAGTAATGGGATTGTTTCAGCTGTACATAGTCTTTCCTTTTTGAAATACTTTCATTTGAATAATGATATGCAGGGATGTAAACTTTTTTCCAAGGTGAGATTATGAAAACATGTAGTTCATTACATTCACAATATTTAAGATGCATTCAGAATATTAAAAATGCTCATCACAACCTTGTTTTGACCCCTGTATTTCTGTTGGACAAAACATTTTTGTATTACAAATTTACATTTTTGGCAGCTTTGAGTGGCTCCAACAGATCTAAATTAGTCTTTAATTAAATGCAGACAGCAGATAAATTATACTCCAATAAAATTAAATGCAGATAACAAGAAATTAGACTGCAATAAATTTACAATTATTTTACACAAAATACCTTATACAACTTTTGTGCCACCCTGTATATTGATTTTATAAGTTTAATATCGTAATTTCTTACATTCTTAGGTTTCCAAATATATATTTTTATACTTTGCAAATATAGAGTTTGGTAACTATATGCATCCAAGTGTGAAATTGTCAACATTTTTCAGTTTGATACCTGTAACATGTTTTACACCTAACTCATTACACCAGGATTATGTACAATATGAAGGATGACCGATATTTGTAATCAGCATCAGTGCTTCTTGACCGGATTTTCCTGGATGTCACACATAGTGTGTTGAAATTGGCTGTGCAGGTTTCACAGAGCGGCATTTAATTAGGTTGTATCTTCAGATTATTTAAAGAACGTGTTAGAATCATCCCTAGAGAGCAAATGGCATTATTAAGTAGCCTAGTTCCTCTAAGCAAAACAGCACTGGACTTCATAAATAAGTTACCTCATGCTATTTTGCAGTAAGATATCAGGTTCATTTAAGATAATTGTCGGGATGAATATAGAGTTTGGTAACTATATGCATCCAAGTGTGAAATTGTCAACATTTTTCAGTTTGATACCTGTAACATGTTTTACATCCAACTCATTACACCAGGATTATGTACAATATAAAGGATGACCGATATTTGTAATCAGCATCAGTGCTTCTTGACCGGATTTTCCTGGATGTCACACATAGTGTGTTGAAATTGGCTGTGCAGGTTTTATCCATAAAAAAACAGGGATCACTAACCATTCTAATACACTATATGACATTATAAATTATGACATCACTTTTCCTTAGATGGTCAATAACTTGCCAAAAATATTGTGTTTGGTAATGTAATGTAAGTTGACTTGTTTGTTCCAATTATTGTTATAAAACCACATTTTACCAAAGTCATTTGATAAAAATTGTAGATTTCCAATTTTGCTCCATGTGATTTTATCGTCACATATCTGTGTAAAAATGGCCAGTGATCCCATATTTTATTTTTGGATTTAACATCCACTTGACACTTACAAAATGACTAGTAAAAAATATTAAAAAAGGTGAAAAAAAACCCACAGCATATGTGGTAAGAAAAAATGCAGCGTCTCTAGTGCCAAAATAAGCAGTCATCATGACTACTAAGCATTAATAATAGATTGGAGCATCAACAATCTTTAATGTCAATACTTCACTTTATTCAGGTTGATTGAATGGAGGAATTGGATCATGTTGAACGGATTTGGTGCATTGATTTTCTTATAATGATATCTTTATGCTTTCAGCATGTTTGACAATGGTATGTCTAAAAACTTACTTGTTTTATACAGCATTGCTTTGACCTTGTGAAACATATTATTTGCGAAGTTTGACTTAAAGGAAATGGGTGGTACAAATTACAATTTAAAGGTGCAATTCATGATTTTGATGTGGCCTCTTTTCTAGTTAAATAAAAAGAAGAGTACAACATAAATATATACTGAAAATTTCACTTGATTCCGACCGTTCGTTTCCAAGTTACAAGCTTTTTAGCGTTTTGAAAATCCCCATAGACTACTATGTTGTAATTACTGTCGGAGCCCCGACAATAATTAGAAAATGACACATTTTCTCACTTTTATCAAAAATGCAAGCTCATATGAAAGAATGGTTTGGGGATCGTAACATATACCACATGAGGATTCTAATAGGCTAAAAAGCTCAACTTTGATAGAGGTGACCTTGAGGGTGAAAAGTGGATCATGAATTGCCCCTTTAATATAGGAAAGCAGCACTGACCCAAGTCCATGCTGTCTTATACACAGGCAAGACGAAGTGATAATCAATGTCCAATATACTTCCTTTTGCATTGGCAGGGAAGCATGTACTTGGGTCAATGTAGTATTCTTATATTTAATTGTTTAGATGAAAACATTTATATTTTTCACTTGACAAGACATTAAATTGTGGACATGAAGACCAACTCCAGTGCCATAATAAGCAGTTATCAACAATCTTAATGTCTGCAAGAATGATGAGTGGATTTGATGTCTCCTCAAATGATGGTTGTCAATGCTTGTACAAATAATGATACTTCATTGATTTTGTTAAAGGTGGGTTGCTGTGTTTTGTTTTTCTTTTGAATCACTTCATAAATGTAAATTGCTTTTATTTTTGCAAGTTGTTTTGTATAATTAATTATTTTTGATAGTTTATCAACGAAAAACAACATTAAATCATCTGAGTCTCCAGTAAAGTACATAATAGTCATGTCTACTCTGCATCAAAAATTGGTTCAAACCTTATTAACCCTAACACTTTCAAGCACCTCTTCGTTTAAAAACTATCTCCTCGGAAATTTTAAGGTCAAAAATCACGGGTTTTCACCTGGATTTGAACCCGGGACCTCTCGCTTCCCAGTCCGATTATCACTATGTCAAGCCACTGAGCAGGTGCTGCCATGGCAGCGATTCTGTGATCATAGCTAACTCCGGTCTATGACGTATTTGGACTTAGGCGATTTTCTTGATTTTGTGGAATGGGATTTTGTGAGGTTCGGTGGTGTTAGGGTTAATCTGATTGTCATCTTAATGCCATCATTGCGCTTTATTTAAAATGATTGAATGAAGGAACAAGTTTATGGTAAGTAGATTTGGTGCATTGATTTCTCTTCAAGGATGTTTGTCAATGTTTTCAGCATGTTGACTTAGGACTGTCTAATGATTTACTAAAAACCAGGTGTCCCAAAAAATGGTTGCAAGTAGAACAATGACTGTGTGCAAAACCTATAGTTGTTGGAGAAACAAAACTTTGCATAAATTATCTTACAATCCTCTTCTAGATATTCATTAAAGTTTAATATCACAGCATTATTAGTTTTTGAGTTATCAACAAAGATAGATACTCATGTCAGAAACGCATTTATTCAAAATTCATCAAAATAATAGGTATACACGTTTTGGGATAATTTAATGTGCAATCTCTTTTCTAACAGATCGTGTAGAATCAGACTTTATATTGGACAAAATTCCATACAATTTTTAATGAATAATAATTGATCTCTCTTTCAGTATATCAAATTAGGGATGCCTGTATTCCATGCATTCCAGAATGAGTTGTTTATATTGAACCTGTCGCGCAAAAGTTGTGGCGCGAAAGTTGAAGAATACACAATAAGTATTTTCAAATTAATTCGTTAACTGTTTAAACTGCAAACTTGTGCAAATTTTTTAAAACATCTGCATGATATGATGGTAACACTTGCAGGACATGTTTAAATTACAAGTTTCTTTAATTATTAGCAAAAGTCCGATCAACATTTAGAAATATCAACATTTTGAATTGGTGGCAATTTTTGCCCCCAAAATCAAATTTTATTTTCGGACCTGAAGTAATTTATGACGTCATAATTATGTAACAGATTGTCAGATTTTCATGATTTTGGTATCAATGGACAGATGAGATCCTACCCTATACTACTGTATAAGGCAACCTAACTTTGAGCATGTTAATTTCAAGTTCTCCTGGGGTTGAACGAAAGTTAAAATTACACATGCTTACGATTTTGTTGAATTTTTAAAATATACGTTTCTGACATAGGTCATTTATCTGTCGTTGTTGACAACTCAAAAATTAATAATGTTGCAATATCAAAATTTTGCAAACATCTAGCAGAGGTAGGCCTATGTATCATAAAGTATGCAAGTTTAAACGCTCCAACAGTTATAGTTTTTGCAAACAATCATTTTTTCTACATGTTACCATTTTTTGGACACCTGGTACATTCATTCAGTCAAGAAATATTAAAAATTGTCTTTACCAAGCAGTATCAAGTTTATTATTTGCTTTGTAAACAGTTAATTATCAAATTTTGTGTCTGAATTTAGTGAGAGAAATAATGGCATCTGTGATTTTTTAATTTTATAAAAAGGTGAAGTTCTGTAGCTATTAGCTTAGAAACTGAAATGTGACAAATTGAGTTTGAATCATCATGTGAAGGCATTTGTTTTTTGCCTTGTCAGGTATTCTGCATAGTTTATTGAAGAAAAACAACATTCAATCATCTGCGTCTCTAGTGTCATATTAAGCAGTCATCTTGACTACTGTGCATCAATAATAGATTGGAATATCAACAATCTAAATGTCATCACTGCACTTTTAGGATGATTGAGTACAGGAATTGGATCATGATGAGTGGATTTGGTACATTGATTTTCTAGTCAAGGATGTCATTGAAAACCTGAAGCACATTGACACAGAAAAGTCTGAAGCAACATCGAATGTCAATGAAAAAATAGACACCATGGGGGAGGGGGCTCTGTCTAGGCACCAATTTGGTGCCCATATAAGACCCTCGGACTTGGGTGATTTTGGTGATTTTCTCTTGTAACCTTTTGTAACCTTTGGGAGCTTTATGGTTATGTGTAAACTTATCCGGTCACTCACTAACCCTAGTTCTCAGCGGAAATAAGGGTGTCAAAAATTGGTGGTTTCCAACCGGGCTTGAACCCAGGACCTCTCGCATCCCAATCCCATTTCCACCTATACCAAGCCACCAAGAGGGGAGGGGGGGGGCGGGGGCTGGGCTATACAGCGATTTGGTGCACATATAAGAACCACGTCTATGACATATTTGGACTTCCATGTTTTTGGCAATTTTCTCTTGTAACCTCTTAATCATATTGCTGTAGGGGCTATAATTGGTTCCTATTAGTCCTTGTGAATGATCATTATTGATCAGTTTTGGTCAGCTTTTTTAATTATTCCGTATAATTGTAAGTTTATTCTCATGTTTTATAAAGTTTGCATTCTATTGGAATACTTCATGGCTATATCATGGCCTTTTCAATACACTGTACTTGAGCTTAGTTTACAAAACCTTACTGTGGTTTTCAGATCATCTGCAAAAGAAAGGAAAAGGTATTGACAAGATTTTTTCACTATATGTTTGCCAATTTTCAAGTAGCTACCCTAAATAGATCTACAGGTAGAACTTCTTGAATGACCCTTGTATTTCATCAAATTTTAACTTAATTTAAAAATCTTCACTTAAAACCTGTAATAATTTATCTTTTATATAGTAATTGGTCATAAATTTCAAAACATCTGTCTATGGGCTTAAATGTGATCAAAGCATTCAATTCGCAACTTTACAAAAAACTTCATAAACAATTCTTAACTAATATGAAAAATGATCATAAAGTTTAAAACATCTGCCTGAGGATTTCAGTCTAATCAGAGCATTCCATGAGGGGTGTACAATAAGTTTGTAACCAGAAGTAGAAGGAGATAAGCTATGTAGTTTCTATTATTGTCTTATGTAGTCAAACCTAAAATGGGAAGCTTAAAATTAATACCTGCTTTTGTTTTTATTTTAGAGGTTGATTTTTTACCTTGAAAACTGATATACAATAACTTTAAAATCTATCACCCAGGTACACCAAACGAATACAACAAAGACAAGGCGTCATTGAATAAGACAGATTATTACTTCAAATACCATACAAAGGATTTGGCTGCAGATTTCAAACATGTCAGGAAAGGATGTGGATGTAAGAGGTTTTTGATATGACATCAAAATTATTATTTTTGCATGCTTATAATGCTCAATTTGGTTTCTCTAAAATAAAAATGAAAGCAGAAATTTACTTGAAGTTTTCCAATAATGTATCAATTATGTTTAGTTGAACTACATGACATTAATTAAAACAGAATAGATTATCTCTTTTTCCTTAAGCCATGAACTTATTTAACACATTTTGAAGAACCAATACAATCTGTCTGAAACTCTCAGTCTTGAAAGTCACACTACAATAAACCATATATGACAGTCCAATGTTTTACAAATGCAAACACTGCCACCAACAGAGTTGTAAGCTAGTGTTCAAGCAAATTATTTGATGTTAAATTGCTTTACAATTGTTCAACAACAGATGGTGCATCTCTTTTCACAGTCACACTAGTCAAGGCAAAAAACTATACAATCGCTAGCTGGCGCTAACCAAGTATTTGCCTGTCAAGAAAACTTGCAACTGGCAATTGGTAGAAGAATAAACTAGGCAAACATTTATTCTTTGGAGTGATGAGAAGAAAGTCCTACCTATTCTGGGTGTGCAAGACCATTCCTGATCAGGGAAAATATATATGGAGTTCTAGTAACTTTAAAATTTTCACATTAAACTTTACAGAGGAGAATCTGTTAATAGGATAATTCTGCACATAATTTTTGTCCATCTCAAGACAGTTACATAGCCAGGATTCAAATATTGAGGGGTTCAACATTTTTGTTATAGAAATCAACATATAAGACTCAACAATCAAAATTTCTAAAAAATGAGACAGATCTCAAAAGGTAAGACAGCCAGTCTTGTCTAAAATTTGTACTTATAGTGATATGAAGTCATATTTTCAACAATTTATTCTACTGTTTGACAAAATCAGCACAATGATAAAAAATTTATCATCATCTGGCCTTTTTTCAAACAAATCATGAAATATTGAAAATACTGGTTATTTTCGTGCGTATAGAAATGAAAAATGGTAACCTGGAATGTTTCTTGTTTATCAAACTTTTGGTTAACCCTTAATAATATTCATACTTTTTATAATATCTAGCACTAAAGTTAAATGAACCTAATGAATCAGGTCCAAACATGAGAATACTTGGAAAGGTTAGATGATTCTTTGGCTATGTAAACACAGATATAACAGTTTAAAACAGAAAAACAGTAGCAGTATCTAATCTGGTTTGAAATCTTTCTTTCCTGGAAAAAACCACAATATTAAATGCACTGGTTACAATTTCTCCTGTGATCAGATTTGTGTTTTAAACAATAACAGTGCTTCTAAAACTTTGATTAATCATTAGTGACAAACTTGACTTCTTTGCTGAAAATTGCAGGTGGATGGAAAGAACAATTAATTTCAAATCAATGAATTTCACTCATTTAGCCACATCATAATTTGTGTGTTTGTGTGTGTTTGTATTCCTATATAAACCGAGGACCTCTGCATGACAACACATCAACACACTTAGGACTTAAAACATTCAGAGGACCTAAACACAGATCCTCGGAAAACATGCTCTAAAAACGCTTAAAATGTCATATCTTAGGGGGGTATGCAGTTTGAGCACCTTAAGTGCCAATGCACGTAATTATTTAGAAGTGGCTCTATACCTCAAAAAATAGATTTTTTTAATATTTTGTGAAATGATGCATCTTAGGGTAGTAACTACTCCTGTGACCTATAAAAATAAAAAATTGGCTCGTTGCCATGGAGACGGCCAAAAACCATTTTTTCTATTTTTTGGTCAAAATGGCCCTTAAATTAGCTAAAAAAGTGTGATTTTCAAGTGCTCGCTGCTTCTAAGCCAGATAACACTGGAACACTCCAGTAAGATTTTTTAAATGGGCATACATTTATATGATTACTGATATATTTGGAAGTCAATAACTTGTTCTTAAGGGTACGTGCTGAGTCCGTCTTTTATATGCATTTTCACTTTTTCAAAAAATGGCATTTAGGGACCCACAACGTCATTGTAAAATTCAACTACCCGGTGATGCTAGGATTTTTTCTTTTCTATTGTGGGTAGTACAAGGTATGAGCTTTACATATCAGTTAAAATCAGCTTGGGCAAATGTTACTTCTATGTACAGTGTTGCCAGATAAACGTGCATATCTGTAAATTGATATTTTGTCAAATTATGCTTTTTTGTCACAATTGTGTGCATTCAGACGAACATGTTCCCTTGAAATATGCTCATATAGCACTGTCCTGTCCTTAAAGATATTTAAACACTCATAGTTAAAATGGGTGTTGCCTGATTTCTTGAAAAAATACCAAAAATAGCATTTTAGCATATAAACCCTAAACCACGCTAACATAATTAATTAAATGACGTTTCTTACCTAGGGAGCAAGATAGAGTACCTGACATGTCGTGATCTAAAAGGTTAATGGGTGTCAGGGTATTCATTGGGGTCTAAGGAGTACCCCTAGGGTGGACTACTAAATTCACTAACTGCATGGGGCCTTGTGAGGGCGCTTTTTCAAAATGGCCACCAGAAAAGCATATTTTCATCATTAAACGGCTTAAAGTGGCTTGTAACCCACTTGAAATCTATTTGTATCAT
>JXSR01S049857.1:122468-136093 GCA_000969725.1 Ophiothrix spiculata
TTTACTTTAATTCCCGTACGAAATACGGGAAAAACGTACTAGTTGGCATGTCTGGACTTACCCCCTAGACATCACCCCCAAATATTATTTCAAATTCACACTGAACTCGGAGACATGAAAAAAAAACGGAAAATTCTCACAGACAATAGTTACTAAAACTACACACGGTTCCGACGCCGCTGCTTTACCTTATTTTCTCGTAACTGACAAGCTGAACTTTGTGAAATAGTTAAACTATGGAAAATAGTAGGCCCTAGAGTAGATTTCAATGGTTTAACTATATTTTACGAACAATTTTTCGTAACCCTACGTTTATCGACATGAACTGAATTATGAAAATAACATACCCATAAGTCCCATATAGAAAGATATAGGCATATAAAGGGGTTTTGTAGAACGTGAGTAACATTAACTGAGACGGACATATGATTGTTTGGATCTACTAAATTATGCTTTTGTTTCTACAGGGGGGTATCATTTGGTTATCGAAACAATATTATAAAGATATCGCGCAAAATCAATAATTTTAAATGATCAAGTTGGATTTACATAAAGGGTTGACTTTTATGAAGTTGAGCCAAAGTTCGTAAACACAGGGTAGCGCGAAAACAATAAAATACTTGCGAAATGAGAGTTGTTTAGGGGCACGGTTAGTATGACCTTATCTCAGGTATGACGGTTATGGTTTGTGTTATCATGATATATAAATCTATTCATGTTTACGTTTTGGGGTAAGAGTCAAGTGATTGATGGGACCATTGTTGTCTATAATCATTCAAAGTTTGAATAAAACGAGTTAAGAAAATCTTCCCTGAAAGGCTTCATGCGACCACAAAATCAGATGTCCCGACCGTATCATCCCGTCGGTAGCTTACTCGGACGCGGCATGAAACCATTGATATTAAAGAAAACCAAACGCACGCCGCTGACAGCAAAATGCCGCGTGTAAAAGTCTTACCAAAGTATTCCAGCTAGAATACTTTGGTCTTACTAATAACCGAGGGAAGGTAAAAATCTGTTTACTTTTATATTGAAGGCGCAAGGGTAGGTGAGGTTCCAGTTAAGTTGGTTAGTTTACAGGTAAATCATGGTTTATCTTCCGAGTCCGGGACCACAGATTCTGTATAATTCCGAATACATCATACAGTTTTCTCAAGTGGCAGGGTCTAAATATTTGTAAAAAGTTTAGAAAGTTCAAAGGAAGTAGTTGCAAGTGCCTATTTCATAACGGCTAAACGGTCAATTTTTCTATACTATTACTATCCATCGGTTTTTAAAATCGCATGACAACATTATTAAATGATAAGAATAGGCCTATTGAAATAAACATATTAATATAGACCATAGAGCTAAGTCCTATAATTACATAGCCAAGAGTAAGATACTCAATTATTGTGTTTATTTAACCTTGTTTGATCAATAGATTCGACACCTTGTTTGACCAGGAAGCGAAATGTACGGGAATTCAATCAATAAACATCATACAAAATGTTAAGTTCTATACAGCAACGGTGAACTAATGCATCGAGCCAGCACACACAACGAAATGGGTATGATCACAGGCAGAAAGTGACCAAAATTGGGCTCTCGAACGTAAAAAGTTTGCAAAGATTCATCTAAAAAACGAAGTCACGAATCCGTACCAAAAAACGGCAATATACAGATACAATAGCTTAAAAAGCGTTCCATAATGATTTCAAAATGATGTCAAAACAGTGTTGCCATAAACCGTGCCTGATATCGTGGATTCATTAATGATAATGTTTATTGCAGACAGACATAGGCGCACAATTGGGTGGGTGCGACCAAATTCTGAACAACCCATTATGATGCCGCGGCGTGAAGTGAAAAGTGATGGCATTAGCTTCCCCGTTCTTACGAACGAGTTTTATTTAGGAGATGCTGTCACATTTTATGTGTTCCTCTTTATACTAAAGTTTCTTGGACAGTATTACACTATAGTCCTGTTTCTTCTGTTATAACAGAAAAAAAGTAGCGGTCAGTAAAATTCTAGGGCAGGTCTTTAATTGTAGATGTGACCTTAAGAGGGTGTAAAATAACTTAATTGTTTGATACCTGTTTGATACCAAGATATAGGGTAATAAGTCTCTCTCTTTTAATGATACCAAATTTATCAAAATTGGTCACAGAATTATGTCACCATGATATGATAAAGCATGGCTGACCTGAATATGTCCATTTTAAGCAAAGTACAAAATGCCTTTTTTTTTTTTTCCCCCGCTTTAGAATATCTCTGCAATGGCGGTCCATGAACCGTCAAAGTGGGAGAAATTTTGTACTTTGCAAAGTTACTATTTAACGGTAACTTATGTATTACATAATAAAATTACTCTCTTGGCTCTATTTTTCTGGGTGATATTTAAACTTATTGATACACCCTTGTCTGGCATCTTCAATTCACAGTTCAAAAGCATTTCCAATTTATCTTTTCATGCCACTTAAAGTAGAATTGAAGTATAGCCTCATTGGTATTCCTTCCACGAGACATCATCAACAAAATATCTAACACCATATGCATTCAAATTGTGTTATTTTGTCATGTGTTTTGAGAACATCTTTTTTTATAAAGCTGTTATTTTAAAACCTCTTGAAAGATATAACGGCCATTCTCACGAAAGTGACTCCACTTGAGTTGGAAAAATCGAAAAAATGAAGTTTCATAAAAACGTCTTCAATTAACTTTTTTTATTAGCTAGTATATCAAGTATCATGGAACCACAAAAGTTATGACCACCACTATTCTTATATTTTTATACATGAACTTTCAAATTTAGCATATAAAAGAATAGGAAGAGCTGTCAAACAAGTGCCTGCCCTGTCCTTTTTAAGGCAACAATTAAAATAATGTTGCTTAATTACTTCGAAGAGCAACTCAGAGAAGCCTAAAATTGACATAAGAAATAAATTCAAGGATATTCATAATTTTTGTTCTTGCATTGGATAACGTAATATACATAACGTAATATACATTTTGATGTTTTTCCATCACTAAAATTAAGATGGTCACATATAATGCTGGTTATCTTGGCTAAACATGATCAGGGGTTGAGGGCCAATGGCCTGATATGCATAAAAGTTGTATAGACTTTTGCATAATTTAGATTTGGTGATAACGTAATATACATGCTTAAAACGGTCGCAATAAATGTTGGAATATAATTGTTTTTAAAAGCCACACTTACGACCAAACATTTTAAATGTTATGATTTACAAATGTACACATATGTTAGCCTTCAAGTTATGCAAAAAGTTTTATGGTTGCAGTTCACTGTGATCTTTGGAATCGAGATAGTATATGGATAACGTAATATACACTGATTTCGCGGAAACCCTATACTGGTTTCTTGTGGCTTACTGGGAAATATAACTTTCAAAATTGGTAATTATCTGATATTATTGATGCATTTGGAGAAATAAACTACACGGGTATGAACAAGAAAATGTGTTTTTATGATGTATCTATCACTATAAAATAGATGCCTCTTGTAAAGACATGCCATTTTTGCCTAATTTGGTGTCTTCTGGGAGCAAAATGACCAAGATAACGGTAAACAAAGTATAGAAAACTATATATGTCCGCGTAGAGCTCACCAAGTACTACACGAATATGAACATGTTTACCTATTTTAAGCAAAACACAGAGATTTTCAGATCAAAGAACGAAATATCGCTACTGGCGCCATTTTCGTGAGAATGGCCGATAAGTGGATATCTTATATTTCATCTGCATCAGAGAATGCTTTATGAACATCGGCTTGTTTTTCTGAACCAGAAACTTGTTTTAAAGGAAATCACAATATAGAGTACATCTGTATTCAGTAGAATTTCAATGTTTAGCACTGAAACAAAAAGCAAATACCAGAAACACCTTTTGGATTGTTGAGCAATTTTATATAGGTTATGCAATGCTCAAATTTTAAGGTTTTTTCAATTGGTGCTCATAGAATTAATTCTGTGACTGTATGATAATAAATAATTATTAGACATAACCACCACGGTATTCTGTTTTGTCCTACAGATAAATATCAAACTGTTCTGTATTAAAGTGCAAAGAACCAGGTGTCCCAAAAAATGGTAACATGTAGAAAAATGATGGTTTACAAAAACTATATTTGTTGGAGAATGCAAACGTTGCACAACTCTTGATACATACCTTTGCTAGATGTTTGCAACATGAACATTTCAATATGACAGCATTTTTATCTTTTGATTAATCAACAAAGATAGATACCTACGTCAGAAATATTTTTTTTTTTCAAAATTCAACAAAATTGTAAGCATGTTTGTCTGATGTAATTTTAATCTTTTCCATATTGAAAACATTGATATGTAACTGGTCTAATGCTTCAGCACTCTAAAGGCAATGATGTTTATTTCCACAGAAAACATAACTTTTAAATGTCGAAGTATGTCATTTATCAGAACAACTGACATTGAATGTAGTTAAAATTACCTAATGTCCAAACATATTAATCCCTGATGCTTTCAGTTTGCTAAAATTCATATTTACGTCATCCAGACTTATTAAAGACAGTCTGAGTAATATTGACAAAGTGTATTTTTGTGATTGCAAAACCAAAATACTAGTCATGTTTGCCATTTTCTTTACTTTACTTAAAATTTGTACAGAGCTGACATGCTTTAGCAAATGGAACATAATGGCTACCTTTTCCAAATTGAGACTTACATTTGAAGTAAAATTATAACAATGCAAAGTTTGTTCATCATCTAACGACATTCTTGTTTGAGAGCATAACCCCATATTGTCTATTCTCCTAAAGCTACTACCAAGTTAGACCTACATGTAAATACTACACCCGGGTCCTTATTTGTCTTGCAGTAGAGATGCAGTGAGTAATTGTTTATACTCAACATGGTTACTTGTTAATGGTAAAGCAGGATAAACACTAATTTTAGCTTTTCCAATCCCATTTGTGATGGCGCACCCCAAAAAGGGGGACTTTGTGATGGAACACTTGATCAACTTCAACAAGCAAGAGATCAGTAATTTTCGCTACTTCCCCATATACCATGTTGTATTTGTATAACACCTACCAAATAGATGAAGTGGAACAAATTTCTAATCTAATTCTAACTTTAAAAAGTTAGTTACCTATGAGATTTGGAATTTATAAATATGCAAGTGTCTCAATAACTAAGAAAGCACCTCATGGGCAATAAGATTAAACACTACAAATACTGTCACATTCAATAATACATACACATATCAAATTTAAGTTCCAAATAACTCACATCCAACATCACTTTTTTAACAATGTCATATCACAATGTCTACAAGTGTGTGGTATACTCAAACCTTTTTGACACCTTTTTATCATGAATATTTCAAAACCTGTCTGTGAATGTGGTGAAATTTTACTTGTCCTTGCCCTACTCACTATTTAGAATTCCTCCTTTCTCACGTTAGTTATATTTGACTTGTTCTGGCTAGTTGTCAACAAGCCCATGGGATGGAAAGACATGATAATTACAAGTTAAGGTGTTTGTGATCCTTGGGCTGTGAACAAGCATGGATTAATCATGCTAATGAAACCATAGATGAAACACAGGGAAAGTAATTTGAAAAATTCTTCAACAGAGAGTACCCATTAAAGGGGCTTACATATTGATTTAACTTTTTTTACACTTGCCTACATTTTAAAGCAGAATGGCATTTTAAAGCAAAGAGGCATTTGAATTTGTACACAGAAAAGAGAGATGATGAAGATACTGCACGCATACCGCATACCAGACATCATTGTCCAGGCTATCAACACCATGTATAGCAACACACAGGCGGTAGTTTTTTTCCCCTGATGGTGAAACAGATGCTTTCGAGATACTGGCTGGTGTACTACAAGGCGACATCCTGGCACCGTACCTCTTCATTATCGTCTTTGATTATGTAATGAGAACAGCAATTGGGGAAGATTGTTCCGACTTGGGCTTCACAGTGACACCAAGAAAGAGCGCAAGACGACTTGCAGAAGTTTTAACAGACCTGGACTTCGCAGATGACATTGCTCTGTTTTCAAACACATTTCATCAAGCCCAGAACTTACTGTCCCGAGTTGAACGTGCGGCAGCTGCAGTTGGTCTTCAAATGAACGCATGAAAAACCAAGTTTATGACCTACAACACTGCCAGTAGCATAGCACTGTCTACCAGCAATGGGAGCCATCGAGAAAAAGTTAACGATTTCCAGTATTTGGGCTCATGGGTAGATGACACAGAACAGGACTTCAAAAATCCGAAAGGCTCTAGCCTGGAAAGCATGCAATAAAATGCACACACTCTGGATATCTAAGCTACCTATACCCATAAAGATAAAATTCTTCAGGGCTGCTGTAGAAAGCATACTACTTTATGGAGCAGAAGGATGGACACTGACTGAAAAACTGGAGGCAAGACTTGATGGTTGCTACACAAGACTACTGATGATGGTAAAGAATCTAAACTGGAAAAATCATCCTACCAGAGAAGAAATAAACAAAGATTTACCAAAGATATTAGAAGTTGTCAGAGGTCGTCGACTGAACTTTGCAGCGCACTGTGCAAGGCGTGGTAATGAACCTGTCTCCGGATTGGTGTTCTGGGATCCACCTCAAGCAACACATGCCCAAGGAAGACCAAGGCTCACCTATCAAAAGCTGCTATGTCAAGATACTGGCATTGGACAACAGGAGCTACAAAAACTGGACCGGGTGCAGTGGCGCAAATTCATCATGGCTTCCAACTGTGGTCGATCAAAGTAAAGTAAGTGCCGCATGAATAATTTTATGGGTACCATAATTAGACTTAGAAATAATAATAATAGTGCCACCAAGAATTTGACTTCAGATTATACACTTTCTACCAGGTTTAGCAAAGTTTGTTGGAAGCTAATTACTTGGTGTTCACACACTTCCTTGCCTTGAATCAAATGTTGGATAGATGAGCAACCATAGTAGTGATGAATGTAGATCTAATCAGTCTAAAAAATTAATGGTCATGCACAAGAGCTCTAATTTGAGATTTTGCTAAAGGGTTGAATACATCTATACTTTTCTAAATGTCAAAATCATTTACGTTCTGTTAACGGACAAACGCATATGTTTGAAAGGCTTGAAACTTGCAAAGGAATTTGGGAATTTGATTTGAAAACCACTAACTCAATTCCAGTCTATTAAATTGTATGAATTAATATCAAGGAAGCCAAAATCTTTTGATATGTTGAATTCAATATTCAATATAGTATTCTCAGTTCTTACACTTGTCAAGCGCTTAGAGGCATAGGAAATGACTTAATAGCTGTTGCACTGAGTAAGTCAAATTTGGATGATATCTTTTGAATTTTTAGAAAGCAACATCTGCGGTGTTCTAGTTTGATTGTTAATGGCAGATTTTTGTATTGATCAATTTCATACAATTTGCCAGTGGGCTTAGAGTGAACAGATTTCAAATGGTTTACTGTGAAGAAATAACTATAAATTAGTCAATCGAATTTAAGTTTGAATTTTACTTTAAAAATGAATTCAAATAAAGTTTACTGAAACTAAGCGCATTAAGATAACAAAATGACCAATACAACGAGTTTTCTCTCTACATTGCTTGTTTTGAATTTGAAACGATTAGATAATTTAAATTCTTAGTATTTTTGGTAAAGTTTTTTTTTTTTTCAATTGTCCTAATTTTGATAAGTGATGGAGTAAGGCATCCCCTTTAAATTGATTTTCAACACTTGTCAGTTCGAAAAAAAATGATGTTCTATTTCAGTAATTATAGGAATCTTACTCAAAACCAAATATCTATTTGCAAAACTTGCCTACATTATCCAAGAGTTGCATATAGGTTAAAACAATATAATTCTCTAGGAAAAGTATCGCTATGTTTTGCTTTCAATGTGAGTATGGTTGATTTCCACCCTGCATGTAAATGATCTGCCAATCTCCGCTTCTGTCCAAACAAATTGGAACTCATCAGGAAAATTGAAATCCTGTGTGTTATTACAATAGACGATACTTTATCAATTTATTGGTTACTGGAGATATATAGGCAAGTACTGATGAATACAAATTTCCAAAGGAAGTAGTTTCTATACAATGTTTCAAATGTTCTGTATATAACATGGAATTTCTGGGTCACATGTTTTTAATCAATACAGAATGTGTCATGTTAAATAGACAGTATTGAATTGCACTTTCATTGTGTTTGCTTGTATTGTGTTTCAGCTTTATATCATACTAATGCAAAATCTTGAATAGATAATTCAGAGGTAAGCAACACTTCCCTGTAGTTAAGGTATTTGAATTTTGCCATTGATTAAATTAAATCAAGAATCAAAATAGAATGATGGAATTTCATACTGGCATCAGAATCTTACTGAAAACTAAATATCTATTTGCAAACTTGCAAGTATGTATATAGAAAGTTGCATTTAGGTTAAAGAAACATAGTTCTCCAGGCACAAAGTATCGATATGTTTTGCTTTCAATGTGAGCATGGTTGATTTCAACCCTGCACGTAAATGATCTGCCAATCTCTGTTTCTGTCCAAACAAATTGGAACTCATCAGGAAAAGTGAGCTCCTGAGTATTATTACAATAGACGATACTTTATCAATTTATTGGTTACTTGAGATATATAGGCAAGTATATGTGAATACAGATTGCGAAAAAAGTGGTTTCTAATCAATGTTTCAAGTTTTCTAGAATATAATATAGACTATCTGGGTTACAGATGTTTTTGATCAATACAAAAGGTTTCTTTTTTCTATCATCATAAATAAACAGTATCGAATTATGTTTTCATTGTGTTTTGTGGTTGTCTCTCACCCTTATATCAAACTGATGGTAAATCTTCAATTAATGCTTTCAACAAGTAATATAGAGGTAAGGAACACTTCCCTGTGGCAATAACATTGGAATTTTACAACTGATTGAATTAAACTACAGCTGGAAAAATAAAACTCTATTTTCCTTAGTGTAAGTTTTATCATTTAAGCTGTACCATCAAGTTCTGTGGAAAAACAACAAAACATATAATGATACAATAATATCCACATACTTTTACCCACTCCCAAGTAAAGTAGAGATTGCTCTTATAAGTTGTTAACCATGTTATTTTAAAACTTAAATATTGAAAAATCTCTTCCATTGGATGTTACTGTATTTTACTGAAACAACTGAAATATTCTTCATTTTTTGTGTACACCAAGGAGTCAAAGGTTCTGATACGTAGTCCAAACGCTGTATTTGCATTTGGTTATCAGTCCTTGATGCTTCTGCAGGATTCTCCATGGCTACTCCGATCTCCTTCCTGCATCCCAAACTGTTTAAAAAACGTTCTTGGACTCCGATAGAAATAAACTTCATTAGAGGCTTTCTTGGGTTATCCTTTGCAATTAGCAGAGAATTCCATTACTATTTTTAGCTCTGATTCACATACTATAACAACAGTTGATAGTTCCATTAAACATTAAATTCTACTTATGTCATGCTCTATAGGGCAATTTCCACAGAGAGCAGATCTTGAAACATGCTCATTCATCCCAAGATCCAGATCTGCATCTCTGTAGTCTGTTTACTCGTATGTATGCACTCAAAGAGTTCTGTACAGCAGATCCGGATCTGAAGCTCATGTAGCCACGTGGTCAAAAAAAATGTCATTTCAAATTTGATTTTAAGTTTTTGTTTTTTTTTGTTTTTGATTTTATTTTATTCATGAACATGTTCTTCAGAGAAAAGCATGTACATCACATCCTTATGCTCGCATCAGAAACCAATGCAAATATTCTGTAGGCAAAATTCAGAATCAAATCCACAAAATATAGGAATCTACTCCAAACCAAATATCTATATATTTGCAAATTTTGAGTTTATTGCGCCAGCAATTGGAATGCTGCATAGTAGCAACAAACAAAATTTTGCATGCAGAAAGTATATGTTTTGCTTTCAATGTCAGAATACTTATTTCCATCCACTTTGCAACTGAAAGACCTACCGGGCCAACACCAAAAATTCAACTGTTGATCATACTTGTTAATTTCAAGTAGACAGTGATTACTGTCAATTGGGTGTATCATGTTAAGTGCGAAATCGAAATTAAATAGTTTCTAATCAAACAAATATATTATTTGTAAAGTATTATTATTTATTCACAGTTTCTGTTCTAACAAATTGCAACTCATCAGAAAAAACTGAGCTCAATTTATTGGTTACTAGAGATATGAGACATGTATGGTGAATACAAATTGCCAGGAAAAGTAGTTTCTATACTATGTGTCAAGTTTTCTGGAGTATGGTATAGATTTCCTTAGTTATAGGTGTTTTTAATAAATACAAAATGATTCATGTTGAATACCTCCTAAACAAACAGAATTGAATTGTATGATCATTGTGTTTGTTTTTATTTCTTATCATTATATAATACAAATGCTAAGTATTTTGAATTCTATAGTTGATTAAATTAAATCAGGTGACAATAAATGAAACTCTGTCACTATTTATCAGCCACATCTTAACATATTCTGAATAAGTAATGAAAAGGTACGAATACTATAGCTGATTAAATCAATGTTACTTTACAAATATTTATATTAGCCTATTATGCAATACCATCAAATTCTATTTTAAAACAACAAAATATGTAATTTAAAACAAACTATTTACATCCTTTTACTCAACCACTCCGGATATTACATCTGCAAAACATGTTTTTATAAATAGTCAACATTTAAAAATCTCTTCAATTGCATGGTATTAAATTTTATTTTACATATTCTTCATTTTTAAAGCTCTTCAAAAATAATAACTGGAAAAAACCTTTTCAGTTAGATAGGAAGGTAACACACTTTTTGATCATTGAAAATTAGCAGATAAGATACAAGTGCTTCAACATCATGCACACAATGAGCTATAGACCATGATGGATAACAAAGACCCATCTTTGCCTCACACCTAGTAAACATACCTTGCCAGAGAAGTAGCTTGTTTGGTTACATAAGAACTTAAGTGCAAGGTCTTTTAAAACCTGATTGCTGAGTCAATGTTTGTTTAAGGCCAGGACAGAATGTGTTGTGTCTTCAGAAAGGTAATAGATTTTTAACATTCTTGATAGCAGGGGACTCAGGATGTGCATATAATAAAATTATTGTTCAAAAAGTTTTAGATAAACAGTACATGATTAGGCCATATTAAAAAATACTTTTGTCTCAAAGCTCCCGCGCGCGTTAGTTTTATCGTGCGCGTTAGTTTCCCTAAAAATCAAAAAAAACAAATTTTATTTCACCTTTTTATTTTTTTTTTCCAAAATCATGAAAAGCAACTCGCAATCCAAGGCAAAATGTTTCGTTTCGAAATTGTTTTAGTCTCTAAATTATGTACATTGTGCAATCACATTTTTTGTTGAATTAATATTGTCACAATTCTGTTTCTTTGTTTTGTTTCAATATCTTGACACATTCTACCATAATGGAGTCGGCAATATGACTTTTAGAATCAATAAAAAAAATTAAAAAAGAAAATAAAAAAGAAAGAAATAAAATCGCATTCCGCATTAGGTTTTTGGGAGTTGGAGAGCTTTGAGACAAATGTTTTTTTTAATATGGCCTTATAACAATTTACCAACTGTATGGACATACAGATAAATGGTAGATGCAAAAACCCATCTATGCCCCGTGCCATTAAGTGGGAAATGACTTGTTTGGTTACATAATAACCCTTCTGGAAGGTCGCCTCAAACTTGATTACTGTGTCAATGTTTGTGTGAGGCCAGGAAATATGTGGCTGTAAACCACAAGCGAACAGTAATGTTGGAAATCATCATTATGTGCTGCACAGTGAGGTTGTATTTATAAATTGCTTGATATATTAAAACAATTAAACAATTAATACAAAAAATCTGCATTTTGCCAATGTCTCAAACCTCATACAAATATCAAGACAGAACTGACTATTCTTTTACATAAGAAAAATTGTGCAAAGTATTCTCAAACTTGATTATTCTGTCGGTTTTTATACCAGACCAGAGTTGAATGTTCAGGTATGTGGTGAATTCAGAGGAAGTTAATTAATTTAGAACATTCTGAATGACAAGGAATGCATATTTAATGTTTAAAATTAAAAACACAATCAAAGAAGAAAAAAATCAAAATACTAAGGTCTTCTGTGTTATCTCAAACAGCATACGGTATCTAATCTGTTGAAGGATTTATGAACTAGATTGTTGAGGATGATTTTAATCATTATAATAGATAATTTTATCAAACTACACTGTGGTGATCAACAGGTGTTTATCTTGCAAACACTAACAAAGAATACATGACATTTATTGTCTATTATATCACAACATAATATTTAGTATTATTTTCTTAAAACCACCCACCCACACAACCCCTCATCACAACCCCCACACCCACCTACACACCCCTACCCCACTATACACACATTCATACAACTCTATGCCATTTTTCATTATGTAAGAACATGTTTTCATTTGAATGTCACACAATCCTTGTACCATTTTTAACTTTGCTATAAAATTTATAAATGAAGTATGTACAAATATACACTTGGTAGAAGATCATTACCATTTAATATACAATTTCACTTTATTCACTCCTGTGCTAAGGAGTTGTATGTGTTATGCTTGATATAGAGGAATTGCACTAAATTATAGTTATGAAAAACAATGCATCATGTTCTAATTTCTGCAGGAATCATTCAAACCTACAACAAAAACTTACCAAAAATACCTGGTACACTTTAATGACAATGAAATAGTTGAGTGCAATAAAGTGTGGGTCAAAGTTTTTGAGGTCTCTGTTTCTCTCCCTCCCATGTTTCTCTCCTTCCCAGACCCAATAAGTCCCAAACCATTTGATGTTGTGATGAACACATGTGCACACCATGTTCTTAAAGATATATTGCTTAACAACATTGCAAAGGGGAGTGGAAAGGTTAAGTGTCCCAACTTTTTTGGCCAAGATTGTAGCTTGCAAATTATCTAAAATGCAGATACTCCATTTTTACTTCTTAAGACAGATCTAGAGATATATGTGTACATGGGAATTGAAGACTTGATACATGTAACAACCATTAAGGAATTTCCTTTGCCTCAAGGTTCAAGCACTTGTCAAACACATGTCTCCAAAATGCAATATTTGCAAGGCATGTCTAGGGATTAACAGGTTTCTTTTCTACTTGTTTTCGCTCTATATCATTCTTAGAGAATTATAATACATGGGAAATCTATGATCAAGGATCTAATTACTATTTTTTAACTCTTTAATGCTTACAATGTTTTCAAACAATAAACCATTGTGTTCTTTAACTGGAAAGTATTGTTAGTAAATGGTGATAACTGGTAAATTTCTATAACATCAACAAAATGATTGTTTCAAATTTAGCTGATGTAACAGGATTTGAATCAAAGAGGTTGAATGATTGTAAATAACTTAAACAATAGAATATGGCAACTTAAAAGTCTATGAAAGTTTAAAGTAAACTACACAGTAAATTACACAGATTCTAAGCATTAATTTAGGAAAATATATGTCTTTGCTGTCAAATTGCAATAAGTTTTCATCCAATAAATGGCAATTTATTCTAAGTTAAGCAATTTTA
>JXSR01S049857.1:144199-169286 GCA_000969725.1 Ophiothrix spiculata
AAAAATATGCAAAACTTACTGAAAACTACCAAAAAAAGTTATATTTTTCGCTTTTTTCGATATTCAACTCTCTAAATGTTTAAGATGTCCCAAATCACTACAAGAAGTATTTAATTGTTTTGATTTGGATGTCGCAGGGGAAGTTGTGAAGGCTGGGGCGGCCAATTGGCCTAGCAGTCCGTGGAAGAGTAAAAAAAATTATTAAAAAAAAAACCCGACCGACCAACCCTCTCTGAAAAAAGCTGTGGAGGGCAACCAAAGAAATTTTTTTGGCCTTATGAAAGATCACCACAAAAGAGCATTTAGTATCAAATCTCTGTTTTGTGCAAATCATTTTGAATTCATGAGCAATTCTATACCTCAAAATTATACACACTTTACTGCATGAATAATTTTATAGGTACCATCATTAGACTAAGAAAAATAATAATAGTCCTACCAAGAATTTGATTTAAAATCATATACTTTCTACCAGGTTTAGCAAATTTTGTTGGATTCTTTTAACTTTTAATCGTTTCTCTTGCCTTGAATGTTGGATAGATGAGAAACCATAGTAGTGATGAATGTAGATCTAATCAGTCTAAAAATTAATGGTCATGCACAAGAGCTCTAATTCGAGATTTTGCTAAAGGGTTGAATACATCTATACTTTTCTAAATGTCAAAATCATTTACGTTCTGTTAACGGACAAACGCATATTTTTGAAAGGCTTGAAACTTGTAAAGGAATTTGATTTGAAAACCACTAACCCAATTCCAGTCAAGTAAATTGTATGAGTTAATAACGAGGAAGCCAAAATCTTTTGATATGTTGAATTCAATATTCAATATAGCATTCACAGTTCTTACACTTGTCAAGTGCATAGGCATAGGAAATGACTTAATAGCTGTTGCATTGAGTAAGTCAAATTTGGCTGATATCTTTTGAATTTTAACAATCAATTTCATACAATTTGCCAGTGGGCAAACAGATGAACAGATTTGAAGTGGTTTACTGTGAAGAAATGACTGCAAATTAGTCAATCTAATTGAAGTTTAAATGTTACTTTAAAAAGGAATTCAAATGATGTTTACTGAAACTAAACACATTAAGAAAAGATATAATGAGTTTTCTCTCTACATTTTTTGTTTTGAATTTAAAAAGATTAGGTTACATGACTTGAAAAAAATCAAGGACCAATTTAAATTTTTAGTGTTTTTTTTTCAATTGCCCTAATTTTGATAAGTGATGGAGTAAGGCATCCCCTTCAAATTGATTTTCAGCACTTGTCAGGTCAAAAAAATTATATTTTTTCAGTAATTACAGGAATCTTACTCAAAACCAAATATCTATTTGCAAAACTTGCCTATATTAGCCAAGAGTTGCATATAGATTAAAACAACATAGTTCTCCTGGCACAAAGTATCAATATGTTTTGCTTTCAATGTGGGTATGGTTGATTTCCACCCGGTATGTAAATGATCTGCCAGTCTCCGCTTCTGTCCAAACAAATTGGAACTCATCAGGAAAATTGAAATCCTGTGTGTTATTACAATAGACGATACTTTATCAATTTATTGGTTACTCGAGATATATAGGCAAGTATGGATGAATACATATTTCAAAAAGAAGTTTCTATACAATGTTTCAAATGTTCTGTAATATAACATGGAATTTCTGGGTTACAGATGTTTTTAATCAATACAGAATGTTCCATGTTAAATAGACAGTATTGAATTGTGCTTTCATTATGTTTGGTTATTGCATTTTAGCTTTATATCATACTAATTCAAAATCTTGAGTAGGTAATGCAGAGGTAAGCAACACTTCCCTGTAGTTAAGGTATTTGAATTTTGCCATTGATTAAATTAAATCAAGACAGAATAATGGAATTCTATACTGGCATCGGAATCTTACTAAAAACTATATATCTTTTTGCAAACTTGCCTACAAGTATGTATATAGAAACTTGCATTTAGGTTAAAGACACATAGTTCTCCAGGCACAAAGTATCCATATGTTTTGCTTTCAATGTGGGTACGGTTGATTTCCACCCGGTATGTAAATGATCTGCCAATCTCCGCTTCTGTCCAAACAAATTGGAACTCATCAGGAAAATTGAAATCCTGTGTGTTATTACAATAAACGATACTTTATCAATTTATTGGTTACTGGAGATATATAGGCAAGTACGGATGAATACAAATTGCCAAAGGAAGTAGTTTCTAAACAATGTTTCAAATGTTCTGTAATATAACATGGAATTTCTGGGTCACATGTTTTTAATCAATATAGAATGTTTCATGCTTAATAAGCAGTATTGAATTGTGCTTTCATTGTGTTTTCTTATATTGTGTTTCAGCTTTATATCAAACTAATGCAACATCTTGAATAGATAATTCAGAGGTAAGCAACACTTCCCTGTAGTTAAGGTATTTGAATTTTGCCATTGATTAAATTAAATCAAGAATCAAAATAGAATAATGGAATTCCATACTGGCATCAGATTCTTACTGAAAACTAAATATCTATTTGCAAACTTGCAAGTATGTATATAGAAAGTTGCATTTAGGTTAAAGAAACATAGTTCTCAAGGCACAAAGTATGGATATGTTTTGCTTTCAATGTGAGTGTGGTTGATTTCAACCCTGCACGTAAATGATCTGCCAATCTCTGTTTTTGTCCAAACAAATTGGAACTCATCAGGAAAATTGAGCTCCTGTTTGTTATTACAATAGACGATACTTTATCAATTTATTAGTCACTCAAGATATATAGGCAAGTAAATGTGAATACAGATTGCAAAAAACGTGGTTTCTAATCAATATTTTCAAGTTTTCTAGAATATAATATAGACTTTCTGGGTTACAGATGTTTTTGATCAATACAAAAGGTTTCATATTGCTAACATCATAAATAAACAGTATTGAATTGTGTTTTCGTTGTGCTTTGTGGTTGTCTCTCACCCTTATATTAAACTGATGGTAAATCTTTAATTAATGCTTTCAACAAGTAATGTAAAGGTAAGGAACACCTCCCTGTGGCAATGACATTGGAATTTTACAACTGATTAAATTAAATCACAGCTGGAAAAATAAAACTCTATTTTCCTTAGTGTAAGTTTACAAATTTTTATCATTTAAGCTGTACCATCAAGTTCTGTGGTAAAACAACAAAACATGTAGTGATACAATTCGCTAACTTTTATCCCATCATTCCAAATTAGAGATTGCTCTTATCAGTTGTAACCATGTTATTTTAAAACTTAAATATTGAAAAATCTCTTCCATTGGATGGTAATAAATTTGCTGAAATATTCATTTTTTGTACACACCAAGGAGTCACAGGTTCTGATACCCAGTCCTGACGCTGTATTTGCATTTGGTTTTCAGTCCTTGATGCTTCTGCAGGTTTTTCTATGGCTACTCCAATCTCTTTCCTGCATCCCTAACTATCTTGAAAACTTTCTTGGACTCCAATAGAAATAATCTTAATAAGAGGCTTTCTTGGGTTATCCTTTGCAATTAGCAGAGAATTCCATTACTATTTTAGCTCTGATCCACATACTATAAACATAGTTGATACTTCCATTAAACATCAAATTCTACTTACGTCACGCTCTATAGGGTAATTTCCAAGGAGAGCAGATCTATTTATCAAGCGTAAAATAGGTTAGTACAATGTAAATTTACGTTTGAAATCAAACGTACGCTTGATTCAAAGCTTTATGAAACGGGCCCCTGGATACATGCTCATTCATCCCAAGATCCAGATCTGCATCTCTGTAGTCTGTTTACTCAAAGAGTTCTGTACAGCAGATCCGGATCTGAAGCTCATGTAGCCACAGTCTTCTGTGAAGCGGCTTACAGAGATATGCAGTTATCTCGATTTACACTCCTGTGTAGATTGCCCCGATGTTGCATTCGCTATGTTTGATATAGGAAATACTGACTTCAGATATGAAAGGCAATGATCATCTTCTTATTTTTGCATGAACCTTCTTAGATAAGTGAAAGTAGCTTGCTACAAAACTTAAATACAGAAACTACACTACATTGTAGGATAGATCAAGATGCATCTATGCAGTTAATGATAGAGATATTTTATTTTCTGGATTAGAGCTTGAGAGATATATGTGTGTTCATATGAATTGAAGACTCGATACACGTAACAACCATTAAGGAATTTCCTGTGCCTCAAGGTCCAAGCTCTTGACAAACTTATGTATCCTGAATGTGATGTTTTAAGGTATGCGTAGGTATTAACAGCTTTCTTTTCTACTTATCGTTTTGTTATCCAGTGGGTGTTTTAGCTCTGTATCATAGTCTTAGAGAATATTAATACATTTGATATTTTTGGATGTTATTACTAATACTTAGTTTTGAATACTTGCAAAGTTGTCAAATATATACAATTCAATCAATGGAGGATATTTGATTGAACTGAATTTGTATCTACAAGTTTCAAACAAGAAATTTAGAAGTATGGTTTTCACAATTTTTGAAAATGAAACAATTAAACGTTTTACTAATTTCTAGGCATCCAAGAATATCCAAGAATCAGTTCCTTATCACTGTTAATATGTATAAACATTGTGGATTAAATATCTATTTTTAAAATTTTGAATGTTTCATACTTACAAAGTTTTCAAGTAAATGTCATTTAATCAATGGATGATGTTTTAATCAAGAAGTTAAAATTTCAATTTATCATCCTATCAGATTCAAACTCTACTATATTAGTTGTACCAGATATACATGAATTGAAAACTTTTGAATATTAATATTGAAGGTGTCTTTTTTTTTCCTAAAGTTCACTTTAAAGTTTAAAAAAACACACACACAATGCTCCATTCCCAAACTTGCAAAAATCTCTTGATTAAAATTGCCTCCAGTGATTGAATTACAATTACTTGAAAACTTTGTAAGTATGAAACAAGCAAGGAACTAATGTACCTCTTGGATGACAAAAGGTAAGTAGAATGTTTTATTGTTTCAATATTCAATCGGATACATCTAAACCTGTTGATTAAAATGGGAAATGAGAAAATGGAATTACTTTGTAAGCATTAAATATCAAGAAATAGTAATTAGATCCACAATGTTCATATTCATTCACATCCTTGTAAGACAATGATAACGAGCTAAAACACCCATTGGATAACAATGACAAGTAGAAACCAAAGCTGTTAATACCTAGGCATGCCTTGCTAATATTGCATTCAGGATACATATGTTTGTCGAGTACTTGGACCTTGAGGCACAGGAAATGTCTTAATGGTTGTTTCATGTATCGAGTCTTCAATTCACATCCACAAATATATCTCTACATCTGCCCCAGAAAGTTAAAAGGCTTTACGTACATTCCAAAATATGTACAAGCTACATTCTTTAACCATGGAAGATTATTGCAGAAATTAGCAGATGATTATTGTCTTGCATAACTTAAGGCAACATCTGCTAGATCAAATATATATTTGTAAGTTCTTCTAGTATAGAAGTGGACTAAAGTCAAATTTGATGTTTTACAGTATCCTGGTGTCCCTGATGTTGGCGCTTCACTATTTGGTTCAGACTGGCCACTATCGCAGGTAACGCCTGATCATAATTACTCAAATTTTGACCAATAGAATAACATACCTTGGCTGCTCACTCACCTTTTAAATGTAACTACAGATTATAATTACAAATATATTGCTGACATAATAAATTTAAAAAGTTGTTTTGTTTCGGTTTTAGGGACAAAACAAATTTTGAACAGCGCCACCATTTTACAAGTTTATGCTAATTATAAAAAAAAAAAACACGACCGATTTTTTTGGTATCAAAACATGCGCAACCCCTACCTTGACAATTACATAAAACAGCTTTATTGTGTTATGTTGCGTTTTTACACGGAAAAAAAAATCATGGGTCCATATGGCCCCCATCCCCCTTATGATAAAATTATATTTACAAAATTATTAAAATTAAAAATCTGAATTAAATTTGACAATTTGACTAAAAACAGGCAATAAAAGTTACAACTTCCAAAGTGCATTTGTGCAAAATGAACAACATAAACCAAACCTTTTAAATTGACTTCTTCAATGATAAAACATTAGATATACATTTCCCTGTCTTTTAAAATGTTCAGAATTATTTTACTCCTTCTAAAGACACAACATATTTGAACATTTTGTCCTGGCCTCACATAATCATTGACACTGTAATCACATTTGTAGAGACCTTGCACAAGGTTTCTTATGTAATCAAACAAGCCACTTTATTCTAGCTAGGTGTGTTCATGACATGTGAGACACAGAGAAATTGTAGTTTTGTTTACATCTATGTTTTTTGAATTAAAATTTTCATGTATTTTCAACTAGAATACGCGGTTCTCGGGCCGCGCGGTTCTCGACACAGAGTGTCGATCACGATGCCTCCGCCTTCCACCTTTATAATCAGACTAAGTTGAGAATTTGACCTTTATTTTTACCTTTGACCCAAAACAAACAATTTTGACATTAGGTCCAAGCACACCTCAATCTTTGAAATTGGACAAAGTTGAAAATTTGACCCCAACGGAAAGGTCGGACGACGTGGTCACCATTGACACTATTGATCGCTGGTCCAAGACGTAAAATTTGACACCTTAATCTTTGAAATAGGAGAAAGTTGAAAATTTGACCTTTCTTTTGACCTTTGACCCCCAGTTTAAGGTTGGACGATGGGGTCACCATTGACACTTTTGATTGCTGGTCCAAGACGAACATTTTGAGACCTTAACCTTTAAAATTGGACAAAGTTGAAAATTTGACCTTTCTTTTCACCTTTGACCCCCAGGAAAAGGTCGGACGATGGGGTCACCATTGACACTTTTGATCGATGGTCCATGACGAACAATTTGACACCTAAACCTTTGAAATCGGACAAAGTTGAAAAATATGCAACATTATATGCATAAATTATGCAAATTAGTTACTTAATAAGCATATTTTGCGCTCAAATTGCAGCTGGCACAAGCGCAGCTCTATTCGCACCTACCCATTAAATTTCATGAATGTAGGGTGCAGGGTTTGTAAAATATTCCATTTAAAGCATTTTACGCATAAATTATGCTACATTTTATGCATAAATTATGCAAATTAGGTACTTAATTAGCATATTTTGCGCTCAAATTGCAGCTGGCACAAGCACAGCTCTATGCCCACCTACCCACCAAATTTCATGAATGTAAGGCGGATGGTTTGTAAAATATGTCATTTAAACCATTTTATGCATAAATTATGCAAATTAGGTATTTAATTAGCATATTTTGCTCCAAAGTTGTTGCTGGATAGAGTTCGGCTCCGGGTCTACCCAGTCACCAAATATCATTAACGTAGGGCATGCGGCTTCAGAGATACGCGTAAAATAAAATTCTGCTTCGTTTACGAGATATGGCCATTTGAAATACTCGAATTCCATTGGATTACATGTCCAATGTAAAAATGTCCAAGTCCCTATAATCACAAAAAATTGCATATTTTCTGCTTAAAAACCGACTAAATTTGAATATTTTGCACCAAAACTTTCAGAGAAAATTACTAGCCACCCTTACCACCAGTCCACCGACTTGCATTGCTATAAGCCTCACCAGTTCTGAGAAACGAGCCCGGACAGAAGGACAAAAAATCGCATATTTTCTGCTTAAAAAACAACTAAATTTGCATATTTTGCGCCAAAACTTTCAGAGAAAGTTACTAGCCACCCTGATCACGACTTCACCGACTTGCATTGCTATACGACACACCAGTTCCGAGAAATGAGCCCGGACGGACGGACGGACGGACAACCAGAAAACATAATGTCTCTGGCGGAGGCACAAAGGCTTAAAAATAGTAAACCTGCAAATGCAATTGCAAACAATACAACCAGGCGGGGGCGGCCGCGATCCTAGCGATTTAGAAGAAGCTACTAAATTTATTGACTAGGGATTTCGAAAACGCATATATTTGGTATGTCTATGAAGTATGGAATATCCATGGGTCCGATTAATCCATCATTTTTTCATTATGTGCATGCTTGTTGGTAAGATATCTTTCTTTGATAATTAAGATTAGTATACACCTAACCTGTTTCCCTTGTCATTCAAGATGTTTTAAAGTAATTACATATTTGAACAAATTAGTGTCTGGCCTCACACAAACATTGACACAGTAATAATCAAGTGTGAGGAGACTTTGCACACATGTTCTTTTGTAAGTAAGAGGAGTGGGATAACTTTTTCCCTATCTTAATAAAATGCAATACTGATATATTTGATGAAATTTTGTATTATTGACTTTTGAAAACTGAAATTTGAATTAGGAGAGATTGAAACCATGTAGAATATTGTGTGATATTCAATTATCTCAACAAATTCAGTACCCATGTAAATGAAAAAAGTTTCCATATATGAATCTCTTAAATCATGTGTCTCCAAGCTCTTGATTTTAAGAAAGTAAGTTCATAATATAAAGGATGAAGTAAAATTTTGTACGATGTTTGATCTGATTATACATTTTGTTGTTTACCCTATAACTTAATGGTACTACTTAAATGTGCTTACATATAAACTTCTGGGGGAACAATGAATGCTAGTATAGAATTCCATTATTTTGTCTCGGTATACTTTAACCAATTGCAAAAACCTTAACTACAAGGGAGTGTTGCTTACCTCTACATTACCTATTCAAGATTTTGCATTAGTATGATATAAAGCTGAAACACAATAACCGAACACAATGAAAGCACAATTCAATACTGTCTATTTAACATGAAACATTCTGTATTGATTAAAAACATCTGTAACCCAGAAATTCCATGTTATATTACAGAACATTTGAAACATTGTATAGAAACTTCTTTTTGAAATCTGCATTCACCCATACTTGCCTATATATCTCCAGTAACCAATAAATTGATAAAGTATCGTCTATTATAATAACACACAGGAGTTCAATTTTCCTGATGAGTTCCAATTTGTTTGGACAGAAACAGAGATTGGCAGATCATTTACATACCGGGTGGAAATCAACCATACTCACATTGAAAGCAAAACATATCGATACTTTGTGTCCGGAGAACTATGTTGCTTTAACCTAAATGCAGCTTTCTAATCACTTGTAGGCAAGTTTGCAAATAGATATTTAGTTTTTAGTAAGATTATGGTACTTTTATAAATCCTACATTTGAAAATCAAATTGGATGTGGTGTCTTTCTTCACCAAAACAGGTTAAACCTATAAAAAAGTAATCTCATCTGTTTTTAGTCACTTCAATCTGCCATTTTTTTAAAACTGATAAAGTAGCAATAAAAGTCAAAATAGATATTTATCTTAAGAAAATGAAATTCCTTATTATGTTTTTTATTGATCTAATTAAGAATAAGCTGTAGTTACAGTACACTTTACAAGAATACATTTCAGAAAAGAAAGTTATACCCCATCTGATTGACTGATCTGATTGGCAGTTGAAAAAGTCACATATATACGAGTATTTCTGCGACCCCACAGTGGGCCATTTCAAATCTGTTTACTCTTAGCCCACTGGCAAACTGTATATTGATCTACAAAAAGCATTCTGCCACTTACAATCAGAGTAGAATACAGCAGATGTTACTTTGTTAAAATTCAAAAGATATCAGCCAATTTGACTTACTCAATGCAACAGCTATTAAGTCTCTTCCTTTGCCTTTAGCGTTTGTTTGTTTGTTTGTTTGTTATCTATTCAGCACATTCCGGAGAACAATAAACAATAATAATAGAGATACAATGGTACAAATTTACAAAAAACAATACAGTATAAAATCAAACACCAAATCCGAAATGTGCACGGATGACCCATTAAGTCTGGCTACCTATGCAGACTTATTTCCAATGGGGTCCGACACAAAAACAAGGACAGAGGTGCCTGATCCAAACAAGGACAATGACAAGAAGGAGGGACAACCAGTGGAAATAAGACTAGACATAAGCTGCCTGCTCATGGGTCAATGCGTTATCACTGAGGTGTTTCTTAACCGCTTGTTTGAAGGTTTGTTTATCGTGAATGAGTTTGATATCTGATGGAAGAGAGTTCCAGTCGAGCGTGGATTGATTACTTAAAACCTATTGACACGTTGAGCACTTGAAAAATCTATGTATCTTGAATGGTAGATTGACTAGGCATTTCAACATGTCAATAGGTTTTAAGTAATCATGGATTTTCAATTGTACAGTTATCTCATCTGGAATTCTGTTGGTGTTTTTAAATCAAATTCCTTTTCAAGTTGAAGGTCCTTTAAAAAAAGTCTGTTAGTCTCTTACCCTGTGGCTAAAATTCACCTCCGAACATTACACAAATCTCAAATTAGACCGATTAGACCTACATTCATAGACCATTATTTCTAAATCATTTCTAGAACATAACTCAGAGGGACTAGTCTAAATGCTATGTTGAAATTAGGGACTTGTGAAATTTCTCTCTTTGGTGCATAGAAATCAACTGAAAAGATACCCAGAAAAATTTCTAAATGGTAAAAAGTACATAATTTTAAATAGAAGGGACCAGATAGTTCAGGGTTACTCATGTTATTTGTAACCACACAAATATCCAAACAGTAAAGTATAAGCAACTGTGAAGTATAGAATTGCCCATAAAATCAGAATGATTAGACTAATTCAGGTAAAATTTGATGCTTACCTTCAAATTGTGGGTAAGTGTAAAAAACTTAAAAGTTAAAACATTTAGTCTAGCCCATTAATAGGTCGGATCGTTCATTGGGATTTAGCAAATTGCATTTCTTGTGTTTCCATTAAAATGTACACATGATCACAGCCAAAGGATTACAGACACCTTCACACCTAATGATCATGCCTTTGTATCCCATGGGCTTGTTGACAACTAGCCAGAACAAGTCAAACATAACTAACGTGAGAAAGGAGGAAGTCTGAATAATGAGTAGGACAAGTTCTTGCTGGTAAAGTCTCACCTAATTCACAGTCAGGTTTTGAAATATTCATGATAAAGTGGTGTTTATAAGGTTTGTATATGGGATACAGTTGTTAACAATTCAGAAGTTCCACCTCATCTGGATAAAATTTTCTACACAAACAAGCTTTGACCTTGATATAAAACGGGGGTTTTGTTTTTGTTGCCACACTGATTCACGTAAGATCTTACTGAAATCATTTTATGTAAAATTAGATAAGCTGAGAATTCATTCTTTAAAATTAAAACAAGTTTGCAACAATCACTTGCTTCATAGCTGAGTAAATCCACTTTGTTTGACAAAAGTCTAAAATGTGACAAAACTGTCTATGCCAGTAATGCAAACAAATGTACAGTCTCAAAGAAATATGATTTAAGGTTAAGTTAATAATATTTGCTTACTTTCAATCCGCACATTTTGTTCACAGATATTTCCTTAAAATCCAGTTATCTCAACAAATTCAATACCCAATGTAATTTTGAAAAATTTAAATATTTGAATCTTTTAAATCGTGTGGTTCCTAGCTCTTGATTTCATAAAGTAATTTCTTAAAGGATGAAGTGAAATCATTCAAAATATTTGTTTAAGTATATACTTTGTTGTTTATCTTAGAACTTGATGTTGATGTTACTGCTTAAACGTGCTTACATATGAACTTCTTGGATAACACTGAATGCCAATACAGAATTTTATAATTTTGTCTTGATTTAATTCAATCAACAGCACAATTCATATACCTTAACTGCAGGGAAGTGTTGCTAACCTCTGCATTTCCTATTCAAGATTTTACATTAGTATGATATAAAGCTGAAACACAATAACCAAACACAAGCACAATTCAATACTGTCTATGTAACATGGAACATTCTGTATTGATTAAGAACATCTGTAACCCTAAAAATTCCATGTTATATTACAGAACTGTTGAAACATTGTATAGAAACTTCTGTTAGCAATCTGTATTCATCCATACTTGCCTATATCTCGAGTAACCAATAAATTGATAAAGTATCATCTATTGTAATAACACACAGGAGCTCAATTTTCCTGATGAGTTCCAATTTGTTTGGACAGAAATAGAGATTGGCAGATCATTTACATGCCGGGTGGAAATCAACCATACTCACATTGAAAGCAAAACATCAATACTTTGTGCCTGGAGGACTATGTTGCTTTAACCTAAATGCAACTTTCTAAATACTTGTAGCCAAGTTTGCAAATAGATATTTAGTTTTTAGTAAGATTCTGATGCTTATATTTACTGGAATAGAACATTAAATTTTGAAAACCTACATTTGAAAATCAAATTAGAAATGTCTTTTTCCACCACTTATCAATTTTTTTATAAAAAAAGCTTGAAAAATTAAAACAAAAAAGTAATGTCATATTTTGTTTTTAAGTCGCTTTGCCATTTATTACAACCAGATAAAGTATATAGCAAGAAAAGTCAAAAATAGATATCTATCTTGAGAAAACGAAAATTACATATTATTATGTTTTTATTAATACGAGTAATAATAAGCTGTAGTTACAGTTTAGTTTACATAAATATATTACAGAAAAGAAAGATATACTCCCATTTGACTGACTTACCATATCTTGAAAACGTCACATATATATTTCTGCGATCCACAGTAGGCCATTTGCAATCCGTTTACACTTAGCCCACTGGCAAACTGTATAATATCGATCTACAAAAAGCATTCTGCCACTTATAATCAAAGTAGAACACCATGGCAGATGCTGCTTTCTTAAAATTCAAAGGACATCAGCCAAATTTGACTTACTCAATGCAACAGCTATTAAGTCTCTTCCTTTGCCTTTAGCGCTAAGCACTTGACAAGAGTATGGATCTTGAATGCTAGATTGACTAGGCATTTTGAAATGTCAATAGGTTTCAGTTATCATGGTTTTTCATTTGTACAGTTTAATCATCTGGAATTATGTTGGTGTCTTTAAATCAAATTCCTTTTAAGTTTAAGTCCTTTGAATAATAAGTGTTAGTCTGTTAAGAATACATAGTTGTTTTAGACATCAAGAAATGGACAAACTTATGTTATCCTGTGGCTAATATTCACCTTTGAACATTGCACAAATCTCAAATTAGACGTCTATTGCATGACTATTTTTAGACATCAACCCTTGGCAAAATCTCAGATTAAAGCTCAAGTGCATTCCTGGACATCAGCCTGATTAGATTTACATCTATCATCAACAGGGTTTCTCAATCGTTTTGCAGAACATCATTCAGAGGGACTAGTCTAGATGCTATCTTGAATTTAAGGACTTGGTGCATAGGAATCAACTCAAACGATTCCTATAAAAGTGTCTAAATAATAGAAAGTATCAGATTTCGTTGTGATAGCTTTGACCTTGATATAAAACTGGGGTTTTGTTTTTGTTGCCACACTTATTTTTGATTTACGTAAGATCTTATTGAATCATTTTATGCAAAATTAGATAAGCTGAGAATCCATTCTTTAAAATTAAAACAAGTTTGTAACAATCACTTGCCTCATGGCTGAGTAAATCCACTTTGTTTAACAAAGGTCTCAAATGTGAACTGTCTATGCCAGTAATGCAAACAAATATACAATGTCAAAGAATTATGAATTAAGGTTAAATAAATAATACTTGCTTACTTTCAATCCACACATTTTTTTCACAGATATTTCCTTAAAATCCAGTTATCTCAATAAATTCAATACCCAATGTAATTTAAGCAAATTTTCAATATTTGAATCTTTTAAATCGTGTGATTTTTAGCTCTTCATTTCATAAAGAAATTTCTTAATATAGAGGATGAAGTAAAATAATGTAAAATATTTGTTTAACTATATACTTTGTTGTTTACCTTAGAACTTGATGGTACTGCTTAAACATGTTTACATATGAACTTCTTGGATAACACTGAATGCCCATATAGAATTCCATTACTTTGTCTTGATTTAGTTTAATCAACTGCAAAATTCAACTACCTTAACTACAGGGAAGTGTTGCTTACCTCTGCATTACCTATTCAAGATTTTGCATTAGTATGATATCAAACACAATAACCAAACACAATGAAAGCACAATTCAATACTGTCTATTTAGCATGGAACATTCTGTACTGATTAAAAACATATGTGACGTAACCCAGGAATTCCATGTAATATTACAGAACTTTTGAGTCATTGTATAGAAACTACTTCCTTTGGCAATCTGCATTCACCCATACTTGCCTATATCTCCAGTAACCAATAAATTGATAAAGTATCATCTATTGTAATAACACACAGGATTTCAATTTTCCTGATGAGTTCCAATTTGTTTGGACAGAAGCGGAGATTGGCAGATCATTTACATGCAGGGTGGAAATCAACCATACCCACTTTGAAAGCAAAACATATGGATACTTTGTGCCTGGAGAACTATGTTGCTTTAACCTAAATGCAGCTTTCTAATCACTTGTAGGCAAATTTGCAAATAGATATTTAGTTTTTGATAAGATTCTGATGCTTATTTACTGGAATAGAACATTTTATATACCTCATATATAGATTCCTGTCCTCTGATTGTTTAAAGTGCGTGCTTGGGTTTAACTAGGCCCGGGGCATATTTTTCATTAGGCCCGCTCAATACATTTTGCGCACAATACGGCGCAGTCAGCATTGAAAGGAGACACATATATCGTAAATCATTTTCGGTTCTTTTAACCAACCAGATGACAAAAATCTATATATTTGGTATATAAAACGAATATTTACTTCGCTTCGGGCATATTCATGGTTTTGAGATCACCCCAGGAAAATAATTTAAACCATGCCCCTCAAAGCAGTCAATATTTGTATAAAATTTTTAAAACCTACATTTGAAAATCAATTTGGATATGATATCTTTCTCCATCACCTGTCAAAATTAGGGCAATTGAAAAAAAAAGAAAAATTAAAATTAAAACAGGTTAAAACTAAAACAAAACAGAAAGTAATCTTGTAATTTACGTTTAATTGATAGCTTTAAGTCACTTCAACGTGCTATTTATTCAAAACAGATATAAGATAAAGCAGAAAGAAAAGTCAAAAATAGCTATCTCTCTTAAGAAAATGAAAATTACATATTATCATGTTTTATTAAGACGGGTAATAATAAGCTGTAGTTACAGTTTAGTTTACATAAATATATTACAGAAATGAAAATTATACTCCCATTTGATTGACTTACCATATATTGGCAGTTGAAAAAGTCACATATATATTTCTACGACCCATAGTGGGCCATTTGCAATCTGTTTACACTTAGCCTACTGGCAAACTGTATAATATTGATCTACAAAAAGCATTCTGCCACTTACAATCAAAGTAGAACACCACGGCAGATGTTGCTTTCTTAAAATTCAAAGGACATCAGCCAAATTTGACTTACTCAATGCAACAGCTATTAAGTCTCTTCTTTTGCCTGTAGCACTGAGCACTTGACAAATGTATGGATCATGAATGCTAGATTGACTAGGCATTCCAACATATCAATAGGTTTCAGCTATCATGGTTTTTCATTTATAAAGTTTACTCATCTGGAATTGTACTAATGTTTTTCAAATCAAATTACTTTTCATGTTTAAGGTCCTTTGAATACATGCGGTAGTCTGTTTTGAAGTGCATAGTTGTTTTAACATATAGAATTGGACAGATGTATGCTACCCTGTGGTTAAAATTCATCTTCAAACATTGCACAAACCTCCAATTAGAGCTCTAGTGTATGATCATTCCTGGACATCAGACAGATTAGATTACAAGGGGTGTTTAATAAATTTGTGGCCAAGGTAGAAAGAGACAATCATGACACCAAGAACTCCCATATGTATCGCCTCCCTGACGTTTTTTGAAATCTGCAGCCCAATTCTTTTCATGCTATATTAAGGATTAATCTTTCTCAAGTGTAAACACCTTGCTTTTGTTGTTTTCATTGAGTGTAGCAAATGAGAGAGAGATTTTAATTTAAGGTTAATGAATTTTATTTAAGTTTTATTATTTCTCCAGTTTCTAATGTATTTAAAAAACAAACTCTAAGAAACACCATAACTGGCATGTTTTAAGTTTCTGTAAAATAGAAAAGAAAGCAGACATTTACTTGAAAGTTTGCAGGTATTCATCAATCAAGTTGAACTACATAGAATATTAACAATAACTGTATAGCTAATCTCCTTCTATATCAGGCCACAAACTTATTGAACATCCCTCGTACATCTATCACCACCATGGTTTCTCATTCATTTTCCAGAACATCACTCAGAGAGACTAGTCTAGATGCTACAGAGTGTCCACGAATGATTTATACCCGGCTATTGGATTTATTTGTGGACCAATGGGCAAGGTTTTGGTCAAATCTTTTTCAAGTTAATCAAGTATTTCAGTTTCTATAGAATGTTGATTGTTCAAATCACATGTTCCTGTGAAAAGTTATAGAGATTTTTCCAAACAGGGTATATTTTTCAATTTGTAATCGGAGAAATTATTGAACTTTTAATTAAAACTGACTACACTGAAACCTTCTTTTACTTTTCCAAAGTTAAAACGTAAAATACAATTTAAGAATTATTGACTGTCTGTGATGGATATGAAGTTTGTTCTGGAGAAAGAAATAACAATTTTGGTCCAGTTACGCTTTACATAATGAAAGGTACAAATCATGTTAGATGTTATGCACCTAAGGGAAATCCACCTAGAAACTTTACATTTGCCATTTCTAATGACAACCGGAAGTTAGTAGTTTTGATGGGTATTATGGGTAATAACTTAATATAAGGACCAGTATTTGTTGACGGAGACCTCGACGTGCGGTGGTATGTTGACATAATCAACAAAATTGTTGTTCCTCAACTTGCCCGTCAGTGTCCTGCTCCATATCTGATTTAGACTATCTTGCTATTCTGAGTAGGAAGAGATTCAGAAGTCTGCAAGTTAATGCTTTTAGTAGATCATAGAAAATTACAAAAGCAAGGAAAGAAGATCTGAAGTTGGTCAAGTTGTATTCATTAACTTTAAAAATTGGTAAGTGTGCATACCTGCATGATTATTTGTACAAAACCACATTTGTATCAATTTTCAATTACCTCATCGCACAAATTAGTGAAGCATGATTTTTTGATGAAACTTATGGAAAATGTAGAAGACTTATCCACTAATGAAGAAAAGTTGTTAGTTTTATGAAAAAGAATGATTTAATATTTTTTCTGATTTTTTGAAAAAGTATGATTTAATATTTTTTCTGATTTTTTGAAACCGGGTATAAATCATTCGTGTACAGTCTGTATGTTGATTTTAAGTGCTTGTTAAATTTATTTCTTTTTGGTCAAGAATATGTATGGAAACCCACTGAAAAGATTCCTAGAAAATTTTCTAAATGGTAATTCTTGTAAGCACTTTTTTAACAGTACATTTTGGAAGCTCTTTGATATTTTGGTATCAATGTCATTTCTATTTTATTAATTACCCATGTTATTGGAACAAAAATATCCAAATTGTAAAGTATAGGCAAACGTGACATACAGAAATGCGCATATAAATCAGAATGATTACACCGGATCAAGTACATGTTGATGCTAAATGCTCTTTAGTGGTGATCAATCATAAAAGTATAAAGTTAAATCTGAGATATGGAATTTACGCTAACCCATCAAATAGTCAGATCCTGCATTGGAATTTAGCAATTGCATTACTTGTGTTTCCATTCACATATATGCTTGATCACATCCCAGGGATCACAGACACCTTCACAACTAATCATCATGTCTTTCCATCCCATGGGCTTGTTGACAACTAACCAGAACAAGTCAAATATAACTAACGTGAGATAGGAGGAATTTGGAATAATGAGTAGGACAAGTACTTACAGGTAAAATCTCACCACATTCACAGTTTTTAAATTATTCATGATAAAAGGGTTTGAGTATGGCAAACACTTATTGGAAAACGGTGATGTTGAATTTAAGTTTAAATGGAACTTTACTTTACTTTACTTTACTTTTTTAAAATTAAAACTAGTTTGTAACAGTCACTTGCCTCGTGGCTGAGTAAATCCACTTCTTTAACAAAGGTCTCACATGTGACAAAACTGACTATTCTAGTAGTACAAACAAATGTTCAAAAAGCTATTATGCATTTGCAGCTTCCTAGGATTGGTATATATATACATATACAGTTCAATTTTGCCACATTCTGTTTAAGAGTTGCTAGTCACCAAAGGGGGGTTACTCAGCAAGTGATGGTTACAGTTTTTGTGTTGTTTCAAATAGGAGGATAATAAGAAATTAACAAATTTTGTCTTATCATATTTCTAGATATTTTCTTCTACTTTTATATTTTACACATTTGTGGATACATTTTGAACATCATACAGCTTAACAAAGCAGACATCATTTCCTGCAATAGGATGCACAATGCCCTAGTGTGCTGAGCAGGTGTCCAAGGAGATAATTGCCTTTTATATTGAACCATATTATTAGGGTCCTAGCTTCACACCAACATGGATATTAAAGGATTTCTTAAAATATAACAGTTCATTGGATGATACTTAAATTTGACTTATTTTGGCACGGATGTGACTTCATAATTGTAAAATGGTACCCATCATTATACCAGTTTCAAAGAAAACAATACTCATCTATATCCTTTGTACCCAATTGCAAATCGGATCTCTGATCCATTGACAAAACAGTTGTCTTGATTTCAATTTTGCACCCATGCTTTTGTTCAATCCACATATAGATGCCTTGCATGCTTTTATTGATTGGTGCCAAACAAAGGATTTGGACTGATGACCTTTTCCGTAAACATGGCGGATCATAGTCTATTCAACAGGATATTGTAACTAACCTACTGATATTGATGTATATTGATGGATGGGATATAATCTGAAGTGGTTGGATATGGTAACACTTATGTTGAATGGATTTAAACAATTTGCCATATTTACGGTATGATACGTCACATGCAGGGCGTTTATACCAACTTTTAAACTGAGTATACCAATATGACAAAGAATGTGGCATGTAGATTAGGTAGTATAAATAAATAATACTTTACTGTTTACTGCAAATGATGACATATAATAATTCTAAACAAAATTGGGATTGCTCAATGAAACATTGAAACTGTAGTAGGTAAAATAACTCAGTAATAATGAAATATGATAGACACAATTAGTCTGATGATAATTTACTCTGCAATTTTTAGGTTTGTATACATTTCTCAAGCTACCTTGCCCTTCCATAGTGCCAAATATATCATTAGCTCAACCAAACGAAGATATCATGACCTTCCTATATACAATTTGCTTGTGTTCAGGTTTTGTGATTGTGTTCTACTTACAGGACTTGAAAACTGTCTGTCATTTATTTTGAATGTTTGCTCACCTTGCACAAACAAGCCATTGGCAATCATTTTGAATGCTTATACATTTTGTATTTCAAAGAGCAAAAAAGATGTGAGCATCACTAGATATAGCATACTGGCCACATTGAAAACAACATGACAATATTGGTATTGTGGAAACAAATGTGTGTTGATTTTAAGGTCATACTTCATAATTTATAAAATTCCAACATATTTATAGTTGAATCAACTTATATTACGAAGTTTTGTAAAACTTAGTGATAATAGAAAATAAAAGAAACAATATCCACCATTTCATTTCAACCTATTGGTCCTCTGAATGTATATTGCCCTACCAATGGGCTATTTCATACCAGTATGCCAAATACATTTAAATACAAGTTTTGGTCGTATCCTGGGGAAGGTGTCTGCTTCCAGCACATGTAAAGTAGGGGCCATCCAGTACAAACTATTCAATCAAGCGAATCCTCTAATGAAACATATTAAGACTAGAATTCTTTTAAGTTTGAGCATTTAAAGCAAACAAAAAATACCTCTGATGTTTTTAAACTACTAATTATCTAACCTATGTGCCCTTCATTTTAGGGAACATGTTTTACAGTCAAATAATCACAAAAACTAGATGAATCAAAGAGAGATTTACAAATTACATTCATAACAGACAAAACTAATAATATAGAACTGTTTTTCTTTTTATTTAACTTGAAAAATGTCATCACTCTCAAACATATTTGCAATAGATGTTTCCCTTTAGACCTACTGCTGGGACCACATAGTAATTTACAGTCTTAAACTCATAACACTATTTTGGCATTGATATACCATGTTTTTCAACATTATCTCATTTCAAGTTTGAGAATACATTTAAAGTAAACTCTAATGAGTTGAGTTCTGAACCCCCTTTGGATTCCATTATATCATTAACAAGTTCTCCCATGTTTCCGCCATCTAATTCAGACGGTTTCTTATCAGATCTTGAGCCCACTAGGTATATTATATATAAAACAGTTACTTATGTTAGATTGTGTGAGCTCGTGTAAGTCATTTGACAAAACCATGAAAGCATTTTATCTAAAAAATGTTCTTGCCAATTCATCCATCTATTTTTATTTTAAAGGGGGAGTCTATCAAACTAATATTAACAGGGCTGTATCACTCCTTTACTCAGTTAATGTACCAAAATAAGACTTTCTGGTTGAGGTTAGAAAGGTCAAGGATGTATAATGAAGTAATAATCTAAAGCTCAGTCACATATCACTATAAAGAGCCTAAACATACGAATAACATAAAAAGGTTCCACATGCTGAAAATGTGCCAAATAGATCACCACCGCATGGATAACAAATATTAAACGTATACATAATGGACAGAAAATATGGATAACATTTTGAACGTACTTCAAACGAAGAAATGACAGAAAACAATGTATAAACTGAAACAATTGTGGGATTAAGTATCTTAGGCATACATTTGGCACCATCTATATGGTGATGTGTGACAGAGCCCAAATACTTGAACAGAAATGTCTATATTTAAAGGCTCTATATGTAAACCTGTTAAAGTAATAGGGCACATTTTCTATACCCATGCAGTGTTTTTATTGATTCTGGCCTCACAGAAATATTTACCTAACATTGAAGAAACAAGGGACATAGCACATGGTGTCCTATGTATGTTTGCAAGTTGCTACATTGTTTACAGTATCGGGGGCACAGAAGAGACCTTCCTTTGCTACAAATGTAATAACACTATCTGTCTATAGGCTTATTGACATAAATATACAGGGTGTATTTAATAGGTGCAGAGGGAGCGCATGCACCAAGTGGATTTATACAACATTGTATCATATTTGTGATGGTTCACTCCAAAAGGGGGAATTTGCAGATGATATCAATATTGATTTGGTCAAGTCAGCACTTTCTAAGCTTTAAGATGACACCTTACTTCTTGCCATAAAAGCCTAGGGAATGATTGAAAGAACCTTAGGGTCACCATGTCCAGGATGCCCATGATTATATAACACTGAGGGTAACCCAGAGAATTGCACGAGTTCTTCTCTGAAGCCAATCAGAAATCTCTGACCTTAAAACCATCATTCTGTAAACCCCTTGTTTTTGACTTCTTGATTCTGGCCTCACAGTAATATTTACTTAATGTTCAGGTAACAAGAGAAACAACACATGGTTTCCTATAATGTCTGCAAGCCAAGCAATGTTTACAAGATTTGGGGCATCAAGGGAACCTTTCTTTACAACAACAATTTGTCTATGTTGACATAATTGTTCCTGAGCAAACATCACATTTTCCTATACTCTACTCAAGGCAAACCTAAAATAGTAACATGGAAATTACTATATGTAATTGATGTATCTCTAGATAGCCTATTCAAACGTCTATGATCAACGACTAATTTAAAAACCAATATGATATTTTCATCATCAAATTAACCATGTTAAGACTCAGTATTATTCAATACTTCACATCTGGGAATACACTTAAGTAAAATTATATGAGTTGAATTCTCAACCCCAATTGGATCCCATTTTATCATGTTCAAGTTATCTCATGCTTCCTCCATCTAATTCAGAAGGTTTTTATCAGATGTTGAGCCCATTGGGTATATCGTCTGTATAACATTTCATTTGCTTCTTTTCAACAGTCATTAATAAAAGTTGGATTGAGTTAGCTTGTTTAAGTCATCTCTCAAGGTGAAGTAAATAAGTAATATATTGTATTTTTTTGATATGACCTTGCTAGCTCATCCGTCTAGCATTATTTTAAGTTAGAGTTTAACAACTTTTAACTTAAACAGAAATAGTCGTCTAGGCTACAAACTGTGAATTGACTCTAATTTACCCAACCCCCAAAATTGCATTCTTTTGGAATGATGAGATGTTTTCCCACATTGCAGTGATGCTAAAAGTCTGATCCTTGCACTATTTATGAAAGAAAGTTATCAGCAAAGTTTCATTGATTTGAATGATTGAAAATGGTTTTACAGCATTCTAAAATGTAACGGCACAACTATATAATAGATCACCTTCGGCAACCATTCTGTAATGGCTAACAGAGGGGATTTTTTGTCAATATTTTCCTCTGTAAAATTGTCAAATATCAACCAATGTCAAAAACCTAATTATAGGTAAAGATAGGTATAATGGTTTCAATGAATTTATTCAGCATAGGGGTGTAAATTGTAACAACAGATTTAAAAAAAAAAAAGATTTTAGGGACATTTTTACATCAAGCTCATTAATATTTATGAGCCTTATTTGCATATAATTATCACTTTTTTGTTTATATTCTTCTATGTTATTTGAATAAATAAGATGAAAAAAAAATATTAAAACTGAAACTTTAATAATACCTTTAATTCATCAACCATGAAAAGTCTTAAGGACAAGTAGTATAATAACAAGGCAGCATGCTTTGAATTATATTAGAGTCAGCTGTTGTATTAATGTGATTATTGAGCTGTTGTATTAGGAAATGCTTAATGTGATTACTGCAGTTCATTGTAACAACATCCAAGAGCATTTAAAAACATTAGTTACATTAGGCAATATATCTTTTAAAAATTTCATCTGAGTATGTTTCTACACTGATATAAATTTTGAAACTTAAATAGTTTGCTGTGATATACCCACCTGCTTGCTATGTTAAGGTAGGTCTAACGGCTACGGTGTCCTGCACAGAATTTGTTCAAAATTTCACAGAATGTGCTGAATGATGAAAGAAACTTGTATTCCAAAATTTTGATTTTTTTTCCGTCAAAGCGTGTTTGAGTTACACTATTTTTATTTTTCTATTTAGACTTTGTACATGGCAAATTTGGCCACCCTAAAAATTTCACAAAATTTGTCAAATTTCTGAAAAAAATACTATTTACAAAAGAATTTTTTTCTGTGGCAATGGTTCACAAAAGAAACTAATCCTTTTTCCTTTGCATTGCAAACTGATCACAGTTTGTCACAAATTTTGATTTAAAGAAATTTCTTTCATCATTTACGAACGTGTGACTTCTAATGTTTCTACTTCCCGAATTTCATTACGTTAATTTCTAGAAACACTGAATAGCCAGATCTCTCAGAATTTTCATTCATACTTCCCATGCTTCAATTTTAACAAACAAGGTGTCAAATGAAAGCTTATCAAATTTGCAACAATCTCTCATTGGCTTTTAATATTAAAGTGTTTCTAGAAAATTTTATATGTGTTTGAAAATATGCCTAAATTTAGGAGCTAAAAATCATTTTTCTTGATAATAAAATACTCTTTGGCAAAAAGCCCACAAGAGAATTTAGCTATTGTGATACTTCACCAGCCCCTAAAATTTGAATGTCATAGCACATTCCCTCTTGACTTGAAAATTCAAAAACTCAGATTTTGTAATTTTCAAAAAATAAAGAAAAACATAAGAAATTGACAGATTATTATAAAACTTATTACATGTTGCCATTGAAGGGTTGTCTTTAAATAGAAATAGGTTTTGGTTCCCATTCCCCAAAACTATTCATAAAGTCCACGTGGAGTGCTGTTATGAACGGTGGACGTTCATTGGTGAAATTTGAGGGACGGCCCTCAATCGAAGTATAGTTCTGATTACGTTTTAGTAATTTTATTATGATCACGTGTTCGTGATACTGCTGGTGGAATACGACTTCTTTTGTAGGAAGCAAAGAATTACAAGATACAAGTCCAATTAGTAAAAGATGAAGCAGAGCATTGCGCCAGTTATAGCTGTCAATTTATTCAACGCTGATGATCATACGACTGTGTACAACAAAGCCTAAGAACTGACCCTGATTTTTACTACATTGTATAACGACAGAAGTCCGACCGACGAACCTTTAAACATTTTTGAACTTGAACCGATTGCCCATGTCAAGAAATTATGTGCTGAGTATGTATGTAAATTTTTTAATTAGGAATAAAATGCATTTGAAGGTTGGTTTGAATGATACAAATTCAAGATTACCCATGAGAAGCAAAACAAACAAAATTAAGTTCAAACAACAGCAATGTTAAGTGCATCAGATTAAGAAATTGTGAATTAACATGGGGAAATGTAGTTTAGAAATAATTGGTACAGAAAAATCAAACAATTGCAATTGTTTATGAACACAAGTATGTTAAATAAGGGAAACGAGGTTAAATTTTCCAAAAAAAATCTAGCGCTAGTATCAATTTTTGGCTTCATTCAGTATTATCCTCTTCCCTATTGTCAAACTGCTTAGTGGATCATCATTAACTCCATATTTAACAAGATTACATAGTATTAGCAAAATAATTGATATATACTTTACTCGGCTGAATTTTACTAGCAAGAAACTGTAAACAAGAATGGTCTTTAAAAAAGACAACTCCTCAAGTGTTGCAAGCAATGTGGTATTGGAATAGTATGTGAAAGTATTTTGAGTTCTCTACATTCAACTACGTGTTCGATTGTATGCACAGCTCTCAAATAAACTGTAAAGAGATTTTCGCACTTAACGGCATGTTTGATTGGGTGCACAATTCTCTTGAAACATTTATTATACTGCATGATTTTAAAAATGGAAATGTTAATATAAGATCTGACAATGAAGAATATGATTGTGTAAAAGAAGTGAAAAATAGAAAATGATTGTGTAAAAATGGATAATAACATTTGTGGTGAATATGATTATGTAAAATAACTATACTAATTGTACTTATATTTTATGATTTTGGAGATAAGAATGACTGTCTAGAATATAATATTGTTTTCCTTAAATAAGGAGT
>JXSR01S049857.1:170276-189068 GCA_000969725.1 Ophiothrix spiculata
AATATGTTACCTTTTATAACATCAGAACTACAATATGCAGTATGATGTCAAAAATAATGCAGAGATAAATTACAATATTTTTCAATATTCTGTGAGAAAACTTACGTAAAAAAATAAACTCATACTTTAAAAAATAAATTCACCAATTTTTTTTTTGTAAATGTGATGGCTAACTGAATATAAAATATATATTTTAATACTAGCATTAAAAGGATACTTACCACATCGTTCTGAAAGACGCCGGTAAAAATTCCTATATTCCCTATCGGACACAAATGCATAATTAGCTTTGAAAATTCCATATATTTCCTCATGTTTGGTCTTATATTTAAAGCTTTTATCCCTGATAATATGTAATTCCACTTTAATGTGGTTATGGTAAGAAATCAAAGTAGGTGGGCGATGATGACCGCAAAATGTTTCTGCATCGTTGCCATCTAATATCTGTGGAAAAAAAAATAACAAGAGAGTAATTAATAAAAGAACCTTTAATATTATATAAAACATACCTAAAATAGTTTTGTTAGTTGACTTTTGTTTATAAAGATTATGAAACAAACCAACAACAAAATTCCTAACTTGCACTAAAAGAGTTATATTACCAAGGATTTATTGATTTCTTATATCTTTATTTATCTTTGGGAAGGAAGAGCAAGGATACTTAACATTGGTGTCATTTGCTGCAAAAATAGTTTCACAAATGAATGGATTCATAATACACATATCTTTCAAGTAGTTATAGCGTTCAAAAGTTCTGAAAAGATTTGAAGTAAGACTGAATTGTGAATTATATCATGTTTGTAGTGACTTTGGGCTTATGTAACACAATGGTTTGCATATTGGACAATAAAAACATTTTGGATCCAAACAATGTGTTGGGTAAAGATCCTTTAACTATATTATCTGAAAAAGAGCAAGGAGAAATATAGGGAAGGTAAAATTTGATTCATGATCAAAAACATCTAAAACATACACAACATTCCCAAGATTCGGTCCAATCATGAAAAGGATTGGGGAACAGGACTAATTTTGTTAATAAATCACTAAAGGTAATATATACCGAGTCAGTTGGGCAGGTACAAAAATCCAATTTTCTTTAAAATCTAAATTCAACAGATTCAAATTCACATTTTACTTTATTTTACAGACAACCGCCATATATGTAGAATAAATTTGAACCTTTTAAACTTTTTTTCACCCTATCTACAAATATTTTTTTGTCTTCTTAGTGCTACGTTTTCTCCTGGCAAGAAGCCAAAGTACATCTACTTTATGGGGATCATTAATATCAGATTTTCGAGCTTGAGCATTTTCCACAGTCTGCAGTACATACTTGACATTTTAGAGTAAAAACAATCAATGGTATACAAAATGAGAAGCAATAATATTGATTGAATTTACATCAAAGGAAGATAATTGAATAAAGCCACTGAACGTGAATGTTTTCCTACATCAAGTCAGTGCTCTCTAGCTTTGCATATCCAACTACAAGTTCATGACATTTTAAACTACTCAAGACAACCAAATTTTCTGGAATATGTTAGCTGAAAAGTTGTTATTTTAATACCTTTTAATGGGACTGAAAATGTGCTATAGAATGAAGAAACAATGTAAAAATTTTGATGGATATAACGATTTGAATTTAAGTAATATTACAAAATCTGATAAAACAATCACTGCTAGATTACGGCAAAAGTGAAATATTATGAAGGTTGTCTATGCTTGAAATAAATTTGAATGAATACATTAATGCTTTTATGTAAAACAACACTTAAAGGTACTTGCCTTTATTCTTCCTATTTTAATTTTTTACCCACACATTTATTTTACATGAATCAAGAGAACATGTTTATTTATAGTAATATATATAACCAACCAGTAGTTTTCCATGATTTTGAGGAATATTGGAGAAAATTGCAATTCTTTATCAACTTTAACCTTTGCCGCCGGAGGCATAAATGGTGTGAAAACAGCGTTTCTACTTTCAAATCTTAAAAAGATCTTGATTCTACACCAGTGATGGGTAAACAAATTATTTTTGATGAAATGGTTTCTTTTTTAATTAAATTAAATTATCTCAAGGAGCTTAAGTTGATCTTTTATCTGGTAAATCCATCTAAGGTACAAATTTAGGATTTAGAAAACACAGGATAGTAACACCAACATCACAGATGATATATTACAAATTAATTCGCTCTCAATTTGAGCCATTTTTTTGTAATTTTTTTTGGATTTTACTACACTTTTAAGCTCTATTTAGAGCATTTCCATAAGTTTTTAACACTAAGTGGAATCTAGGCTAGTCCCTGTAACATTTTGTGCATGTGTCCCACGAGTGACTACAAATATAAATAAGTTATCACATAAACATGTCATGCAATTACAGAATAATACTTTTTAGGGAAGGAGAAAGAACAATTTTTAAGGAATGATGTGAGCTTTCTTAAAACACTGGATCACAAGAAAACACTGGTTTCACTCCCTAGATCATTCTCAGTAGAGCATTGTTTTGACTGAAAACAGAAGTGCCTTGACTAGACAGAAACAAAATGATCAGCAATGATTAAAAACTCTAATAACTCAGCTAACAAATCAAAACATTTCTGTTGGTGATGATGTCGCTGCTGAGATGGGTAAACCGCGCCAAATATTTTCCCTATTTTGTAATCTGTCAAACCATTCAAAATTGACAGCAATTAATACAGATGTACTGATTTGACTTGTCAGTTTCAATAACATGGTAAAAAGAAATGTAAGACACAGGATCATATAACATGACAGAATACATTTGTTTATGCACTTTGGATATAAGTGCATAAAAGTACCTTGATCCTAAGAAAGATAAGCAGACCTTTCATTACACATCTTTGAAAAAAATACTGACCAAATAGAATTTCAGTGAGTATTTTGGTCATATCAGCAGACAATATGAAGCATGGATTTGATAGATTGTCTTTGAAGAGGACTTTTCAACATCAAAACAGTACACATTAACATTGATTTACAAGACCTAGTAACAAAGAATCAGCAATGATTAACGATTCACAAATCAAAATATTTCTGTTGGTGATGTTGTTACTGCTGAGGTGGGTTATCTGCACAAACTGCATAAATTTTTTCCCTATTCTGTAATCTGTCAATTTCATCTCAAATTGAAATCTACCTCACAGCAATTAATACAGATGTCCTGATTTGACTTGTCATGTTCAATAACATGGTAAAAAGAAATGTAAGACACAGGATCATATTACATGACAGAATACATTTAGTTTGCAGTTTGGATATAAGTACTTAAAAGTACCTTGATCCTAAGAAAGATAAGCAGACCATTGATGGCACATCTTTGAAAAAAATACTGCCCAAATAGAATTTCAGTGGCTATTTTGGTCATATCAGCAGACAATCTCAAGCATGGATTGTCCTTGAAGAGGACTTGTGCTATTTCAAACAGTACTTTGATTTGCCAAACTTGGTTAAAAATGAAAGTTTTGATATATTTTGTTACATAATACATTGGGTCATCTGTAAACCTAATAAAGCGGTGCAGTAACAAATTCCCTTACTGCACTATTTTTTTCATTTCGTAATTCCCTTATTGTATGTCAAACATTAGGAAATTTGGTATCATATGAGAGAGGAATAAATATATTTTATTAAAATGAAAACTGTATGTTTTAGCTAATTTGGTTTTTAATTGGGATTAATTAACGTGTCAATTAATCAAATCGGTGCAGGATGCAGAGCCCGTGATTCATATAATGGGCGCTATTCCTACATACTTGCACAAATTTTCACAAGATTTGGACACAAGAATACCAAAGTAAAGGTACACATGTGACATACAAATATATGGAATTGAAGGTGATCTGGGGTCATCTCGTGTCAAAAACCTTTATGTTCAATATAGGTACAAGAAGTTTCAAAATGTGTCACTATTCCCACATACTTTTGAATACATGAATTTTCATAAGACTTGGGCACTATGATACCCCTTTAGGGGGTTGACATGTGGCATGATGAATTGGGTTTTTTAGTATTTTTAGGGGTCATCTGGGGTCATTATTTGTTTTAAGTTTAATCACCCTAAATAAGCATTTGGATGAGTAATGAAAACCTTAAAAGAGGTTTATCCGGAAGATACTGGATAGTAGTTGTGATGTATGTAGCTATATAGAATATTAAGCATGTTCTTTTACCCATTAAGAATATATATACTTGTCCTATCCTAATATGAATAATTTAACAGTTCAAGAAACACAAAGTAAAAATTCTTGGTTTTGCTTTTTTCTGTGAGTTACCAAAAGGTAACCCAACTTACGGCACAAGACCATTACTTGATTTTTTGAAAGTTTCAACTGAGTCAAAATGGTTAAAATGTCTAAAAATGGATTCAAAAAGGATAAACTGGCTGTAAACAAAATGAGAAAATGTGTCATTTTTATTGAAAAATGTACAAATTCATTTATTGGTATTTTAAGGTGCTGTCTTTAATTGACCTTTTTTGCCCAATTTTCCATCTTAAATCGTTACCATTATTTATATTTTGGATCCATTTCAAGTCTCATTATGAACCCATTTGAATTGATTTCTGTCAACAAATTTCAATCATTTGAACCCATTTCATAAATTAATTCAGCTACTCTTACATTATTACCTCTTTATGCTGGGATGTTGATATTACGATAGATAACAAGTTGCTTGACTGGACATAAATTCTCCAATGAATGCTGACATCTCATAAAACCTTTAATATACAAAGTGCTATTGATTTATTCACATCATCTCCAGGTAATAGTGATATAAATTAGTAAGTGATGAAATCAGTCACAGCTCTTCAAATCAAATTAGATACTAGAGTAAATATACCATTATTAGTTTATCTTATCCACTGGAAAATGTTATTGAATAGTATGAATGTAAACTATGGTGACTTGACATACAATTGTTAATAATCTAATCCGTCCATTTTAATTTACCATATATAAAGAAATGTTTTATGCAACAGAAAACCTAACCCTAATTTCACTGGATTTCACTTTCCATTCTCTCCACCACAATACTACTGTTACCCCTCAAGACTAAGTTAAGATGTTTTCTGTGTCAAGAAAAAACAGGAAAATTTAGAAAAACATGTTTTTTTCTCAACTCAAAATTTAAGCCCTGTGTTAAAGCAAAAATTGTGATCACCAGTAACTTAATTTTTTTCCTTATACTATTATGAGTTATAGCAATCATGTACTTTGACATGAGTCCTGTCAGCATCTACCTTAATTTGTCTGCATGCAAGAATGACAACAGAGCTTGCAATGATGCTGTTCATTTCAGAAATATGATTTACTTTTCTTTGCTGTTATGTTAAAGGCATTAGCTTCAAACAAGCTTATATGACAGGACAATTTACATAACAACTTATTTTGAAATATTTTATTTAATTGCACCAAAAACAAAAACAAAATTAACGGGAAAAGAAATGTTCCGAGTTATCGATTGTTTAGCATTTTTCAAATTTCGGTCAAATGACCTAAAAAAAGCTTGAAATCAATAAATACAAGTAAGGCGTGTCGCCTTACTTGTATTTATTGATTTCAAGCTTTTTTCAATTACGGTTGATCGGTCTGGCGATTTTATTTAAATTTCCCCCCCCCCAAATAACCGCCATCAAACGGCTGATTTTACATGATTTGGGCAAAACTAAAAAAAAAATCTTCAAAAATGCTAATTTTGTGGGACGGGCCCATAAAACAGGGTTGTTTTTTTTCCTCACCTAATTGTTTTGATCTTATTCACTTTTTAAAATCATCAGGTATTGAATGCAAAGGAAGTGCATCTTCTACTCTGTAAAGAATATATTAATCTGTAACATTATTTTCATAATTAACAAAGCAAAATATATCAAAACCAACTTACCCTAATATAAAGTTTTGCTCCTGTACAAGTTTCTGATGAAATGGAAGAATCAAGAAAGAAATCAGTAAAATGTAGTCTAATGTGGCCACCATTTTCAAGATGTCGCAGCAGATATGTATATTGTAGTGATGTAGGCCATCTGGCAAGGATGGGGGACCAAGTTAAAGGTGAGCTAAATGTTCCTTGTTTGTTGTATGTACTGTTGCCATAGATATGGACCAGATCATTCAAATCTGAAAGAACAAAAAAATTTGATTATCAATAATAACTTCATTATGTTCTTAATCAATAAGTGTGAATTCACTTCCATATAAGGAATAATTGGCTACCCATTTTGAGACAATATATGACAGCGCATTAGTGTTACGCGCAGTGGGCCTTGCGTTGAAAATTGTGGCGCATTGTAGATGTACGCACATAGCTGACGCGCAATCTATACTTGAATTGGAAAGTTTTATGTATGAATAGGGGTGTATGTTTTTCCAATAATGATGTCTATTACTTGCAAATAATTGATTTCATTCTTGGTATTAAAATGTCTAAATTTTTTGACTAAGAATGAGGATAAAAGATAATATTTATTGTTTTGCCTGCCATCTATTGTCTCATAATGGCTGGGCGTAATGGGCAACCTCTTCGAGGTCACAAATTACTCTTTTATTCTCTAATTCTAATCAATTATAAAGAAGGAATAAGCAATTAAAATAAAATATTATGCAGATAAAGTTTAAGGTTTAAATAATTACAAAACATTTTGAAAGTGCATTAAGTTGAAATTTGCTTTAGAATGCCGCTTCACAGCATATTTAAAATATATAGGGTTCACAAGAAAACATTTTTTTAAAATAAACTCTCTCTGTCTCACCCCAATGCATAAATTGGTACCTTGCACATCTCCCATATGAAAAATAAAAATAAAAACAAGTTTCTTCAGGTTCAAGTGATTTGTTTTCCTTTATCAACACATTAATAGGCTGTGTAATCAGACACTTTGTTTTGAAAACACTTCAATGTGTTTTTGTTTTGACTGAACAGAATAGAACAACCTTTTCCATAATACATAAGCAAACAATCATGTACAACTTAGTACCATTTTAACTCTTTCTATTATGATGAACTTTAAATTTAACATTTAATTTAGTAAATTGTCCCCACTAAAAAGAGCACATCTTTTTGTTTTACTAAACCCAATTAACACCATTTGATGTTTACCAAAGTTGTTCATTTGTAATACTAAACTTCTGATAATAAATGTGAAGTAAGGTTTATTCCACTGAATGCCTCAGCAAAAACCTCAGGCCATAAAACCAGGAACATTATAAAAATTGAGCAATGCATGTTTTAAGTTTAATCAGGATTACCCCACTTCTTTCAATTTGGTAAATGAAAATACATTTTAGAATCTCTGGTATCAGAGAAACTGTAAGGAAAGGAAAACTACAAACTTTAAAGAACTGTTGACTAAGCCACTCCCTGCTGTTACAGTAGGTGATCACATTAAAAACCTTTCATATCAGTTTTGTCAGTGTTATCCAAATTCTTTATGAAAATCTCCAGTTGGGCAATAAATTTCTTTTGACAGGATGCCAGGTATCACCAAGTTGTGCCACAGATTATGAATGTGACATATGTCAAAAAGATATATCATGCTTGTGTAAAAGCATACACACATACAACCTGCACACCTGTGAAGCATTAGCAGCACCATTTCATTCATATATACAGTGTGTCCCAGAATAAACCTTACAATCTTTGCGTGCAATTTTCATGGGTTTAACGGATAGTTCGAAAGTATAAAAAGGTTGCATTTTATAGCCCATGAATTGAACTTTTAGATACCGTTTGTTTCATTTCAATCGGTAATGTACAACAAAAGTTATGCTTTGTCAAATAATTGAATGTAAAATTTGCTGGTCCAATTTCACGAGTTTGTAAGTTCCCCTTGAATGAAGCTCTATTGAGTATTCTCATTGATCTGTTCACTCAACTGTAACGATGTTTACTTATTTACTACGCACATGCTTTCTTTTATCTATGCTGAAAAAATGAACAAATTTGATGTAAAAATAAGACAGATATGATAGGTTTTCCAAGGTGACTGATTTTGATTCCATTCAGAAACACCCTTACTTTATGGCCAATAATCATGAAATTGGACCAGACAAAAATCCATCCAAAGGTTTGATACAACATAACTTTTGTTGTATACTACTGATTGAAATGAAACAAACGGTATCTAAAAGTTCAACTCATGGGCTATAAAATACAATCTTTACATACTTTCTGACTATCCGTTAAACCCATGAAAATTGCACGCAAAGATTATAAGGTTTATTCTGGGACACACTGTAGATCACAGAACCATAGCAAGTAAATTTTTACTTGCCATGCAACTTGAAATTAATCTATGGGCATGTAAGGTGTTCAGGTAAAAATATCGAAAAAAGTGATACAGTTATTACTTTACTATGGTGTGTTATTTAATATGTATATCAAAAATGTACAACAAATACTAAGTGTCCCAATAAAAGGTTACTTGCCAAATTTGGAATAATTTTTATAAATAATCAATCAACTGCTTTTCATGAATGTATTATTAACTAGGGATACCCGCAATCTGCAGATGCATTTTCCCATACATTCCTGTATGATTTTGTTTAAAACATACTTTTAAATCAAATATGGCAAGAAAGCTAAAAACTGATTAAAAAATATATAACAAGCATATTAATTTTTTTCAAAAGTAAATAGTTGAATTTTTAAAAACAGCATAAATTTATATAATAGATAAAAAGGGCAATTAATGCTAAACATTAATTTTGTGTAATACTATGAAACTATTTGGAAAAAAAATGAGAAAGAATTGTTAATTAAAGTTATGCTTACTTCTTTGTTAAATTTTGTGCATATGTAATTCTGCCAAAAAATCAATCGACTATCCACAAAATCTAAGTATTCTAATATTGAGGTGTTACTCAAAACTTGCTCTCAGACAATTTTAAGAAAAGTATTGCCCTGGAATACTAATGGTATAGTTTTATCAGTTTTAGATACTTGGCATACCAGGCATATAAAGAAGCCCACCGATGCTCTAGTGCATATTCAATGGTCATGAACTAAATAAAATGAATGAAATTTGTTTTTGTTTTTTCAATTATTTTATATATGTGCAATTTTATATGTAATGATATGCTGAATAAAGTCAATCAATTTAATCTCTATCAAGCATGCATTTGTGTTTATGGAAAATGCAAAGGCTAACATTAAAAGCGTTATATTAATTATATACTTTTGAATTTTTGAGACTGTAAATGTGATCGAAAGGTATCTTAAGGGTCCCAAAATGAAAATTTATTGTTTGGTCTCATCTGAAAGATTATATTTTAAGCTTTAAAATGACACCTTACTTTTGGTTATTGGATGTTAGATTGCTAAGCAGGGCTTCAAAATCTGCGGTAGCGCGGCTGCGCCATTCCCAGAAAAAATGTTGAAGTCCCAGAAAAAAGAAATCGGTAAGCTTAGAAAAAATATAATAAAAATTACACGAATTTCTGACGACAGATGATTTTTCTCGCAATATTGAATGATGAAATACAAAAAAATTAGCCAATTTTTTTGTGTAAATGTCCAATTACTGTCTTTTTCATAAATCTCACAGAAAATTCTCATCAGCACAATAAAAGTTCCCAGAAAGGTTTATTTTTTTCTATACCCTGTAATGCAAAGTTACATTCAAATTGGTAAAAGGCATTGGGCTGATTCAGAAAACTATAGTTCTGAGAAAATCGAGTTTAAATTTTCTGTACTGCTAAAACTTGAATGGAGAAAGAATTTTTATCTTTTTTCAACATTTGTCTCATGTTTTGGATGTTTTGAACCTGATTAATGTGATAGAATACACTTCAAATGTAAAGTTTCACCTCGGACATGATTTTTGACTATGCTCAGCTTCAATGGCCAGTATCTCGTAATTTACTATGCCGACCTTAGGGTACCATTCGATATGATGGGGCACAAATAGATTTACAATGATTTACAATTTGTGAACAAATACTGAAAGGAAGTTACACAAGGACCTAACAGAGTCTAATTGTTCAAGATTCACCACTTTTTTAGAAGGTGTATACAAAAGTATCAAGATTCACCACTTTTTTAGAAGATGTATACAAAAGTAAATTTTAATCTGTTTTGTTGAAAAGATATTGACACCATCACCAGTGTTCAAAATCCTTGAATCCTTGATACAGATTAATACAGTCTCTGACAGAAATAGCAGAATTAGAACAGTCAACTACCAGCAACACCATTGTATAACATCCGTGATACAAAGTAGAAACATGATATATATTGATTGGTTGATTTACATCTATATCATTTATAAACATGATATTTCATTAACCTCTCTACGTCATCGAAAGTCATCATCATAAAAAGTTCAGATTCTCATTTCTATTCATTGACATTAATTTTTACACCTTCAAGTGCCTTTGACAATAGTATGGGATGTGTGACACACATTATTTCCCCTAATAAAGAAATAAGCATAACTTATATAATAAGCATTATAACTTTCCACCCAAATAGAATGCAATCCAGCTCACTTATCAGTCATGCACACTTTCCTATAAAGTTCAACTACATTGCTCTATATATCCTATAGGTTCACAAAGTTGGATTCCTATAGGTGCAACATTGGCCTTGCTTATTAGTTTGTTTATTTCCCTGGAAACATCAAAGCTTAATCAAACATACAGAGGGACCATTTAAGAATTAACCCTCTTTTACTTCACATTCCAGCAGTGTGAATTTCTTTGTTCTTTTTTTGGGGGGGGGCGGGTGTGGGGGTGTTTTTTGAAAAATTTTACATTTTAAATACAAAGAGGAACAACATTTGAAAAAAAAAATAACAACACTTTTTCATAAAAGAAATGTTCACAAAGACAAAACCAGCTGAAAAGAGGGAGATTTGAGCACTTTTGATAGTAACAACGAACATACATGTACCAAGTATACAAATACTAAATACAGGGTTCGTACACCTTGGAGCCTTTAAAATTCAAGGACTTTTCAATGACTTTCAAGGTCCAAAAGCACGATTTTCAAGGACTTACCACAGCATAATTTGCAGTATGCTGAACTCTTGTTCCTGCCGACATCAATCCACTTGCTGAATTTGGGATCAGTTAGCCATAAATTATCAATTTTCAAGGACTTTCAAGGACTCTGTGCAAATTTCCAGGACTTTCAAGGCCTTGAAAAGGTGTTTTCAAATTCAAGGATTTTCAAGGACTCTCAAGGACCGTACGAACCCTGTTAATATTATACCACTTTCTGCAATGATTATTTATTTAAGTGGATAATATCTTATTTTTAAATCATCATCCCTATATGTCTTGAACTAGAATGATTGAAGTGAGGAATATATTAAGTATTCTTATCAATGATAATATTTTTAGAAAGTGACTAATGACCAATCGCTTCATATTCTCAAGAAATAGAAATAGCAGTATTCTTGATACACCTATAGAAATACAGAAAGTGTCACACAATCAAAGACAGAACACTTTGCTTCCTGTTACATTAATTCTTCAATTTCCTATTTTCTATACTTTGATCATCACTAAATAGGCGGGAATTGTGAGGCCTTTCTTCATCTGCCAGTTAACATAATCCCACTTACACGCGCACCACGGATACTGATGTGCGTGAGTCACACGTACTAGGCGCTCAGTGTCTCCCGCAATTGTGCTGTCTTCAACTAGTCTGCTTACCTGTATCATTTCACGATGTGAAAAGACCCGCCTATTTGGTGTTGATCAGTTGATCAAAGTATAGACATGTAGTCATGAAAAGTTTCATTCACATTCATTGTATTCTTACTCCTTCAAGTACTCCGTACAAGTGTGTGACATGCCTACACAATATCAGTTCCAACATACTATTTCCTTTGACAAAATAATTAGCATAACTTTAGCAGTCATCCACCAAAATGAAATGCAGTCAAGCTCACTTGTCAACCATGCACACCATGCAATAAAGTTCAATTACATTGATCCATATATCCCACAGGTTGAATATGGCCTAGTTTATTGTATGCTAAAGTCTCACCTGCCAAAGTTCAATTACATTGTTTTATATATCCCACAGGTTCAACATTGCCCTAGTTTATTGTATACCAAGATTTGTTATATACAGCAAGGCTTATTAGCAGACATTATAACAGCTGACAAGTAAAGAATTAATTTTCCACTTTGCAGTAATCAATGAACATCTATTGAATGAGCGACAAGATTACGTATCTGATCCTCAATCCTCAACAAAAACAAAAAAATTAATAGATATCTTTACTAAAATGATTGAGGAATACTACAGGATTAGTTTTGTACTCTTATCAACCATGTTCTAACTTTGTATAAATATAAAGGCACAGGTAGGACTTTTAAGTATTATAATGATCAGCAATACCATGAGCCAAATCCCTTGATATAAATCCATGTTTGTTAGTAAAGTAGTAATGAAAAGTTTGAATTGTTAATTTTTATTCATTGTCATAAATTCCTACTCCTTCAAACTTGCAAGTGTGTGACATGCCTACACAAACTCAATTCCAATATACTATTTCCCCTGAGAAAATAATTAGCATAACTTTTGCAGTCATCCACCAAAATGAAATGCAATCTAGCTCACTTATCAACCATGCACACCATGCAATAAAGTTCAATTACATTGATCCATATATCCCACAGGTTGAATATGGCCTAGTTTATTGTATGCTAAAGTCTCACCTGTAGCAAAGCTTATACAGGCAAACAGGTGGGCAAGGGAAGAACTCGCTCTTGATTCTCTTTTCATAGTTTCAAGCATTCATATGCATGTCTGTTGATATGCTAAGAATTCACTGCACTCAGAGCATTGGACAAGGTCAACCTCATTCTCCATTAAAAAAAATCATTTTTAGATTATTGCAGCATCAGATTTTTTCTGCTTGAAATTCTATGCTGTTAGAGCATGGTCAACCCTATAGCAACAGAAAACTCATGAGTAAAACAAAGTGTCACAGATAAACCTTGTCTAATGTCAAAATATCACTCTCCTTTGCAATACAAAAAAAATCTTGAAACAAGTTTTGGGATTTAGGGAAGAAATAGACACAGCAGATGATTTAAAAAATCAAGGAAATGCCCATCTAACCTTTGATATAGTTCTCGCTAGCTCAGTTGGTTAGTTCTCGGGCTGTTAAACATGAGCTGTATTGATTGTTTCGCATTCGATTCCAGCTGGAGCTGAGTGCGAAAACTGTATATTCTATGAGGGTGTGAATTGCTCAAGCTAGGGTTCCGCCAATTAATGTAGATGGCAATAACCCCTTTACCCCTAGGGAATCCATGTAGTGATTTAATCCATTGATTAGAATTGTATTTGCTCTGTTAAGTGTGCTAAGGCCACATGGAATTACAAGTCGGGTAGGCATAGTGCACTACCACATGCCCCAACTTGTCAAAAGATCAACTGTGAAGAAAAAAAGAAAGGCAATGACAAATTTGGCGAACACAAGTAAAATGAGGGGGTTGCTGTAGAAGGATTATAGGCAGAGAAGAAAGATGGAAGAAATCAAAAGTGAATGTGAAATGAAGCTTAAGTAATTTCTTTCCCCAGTGCAAACAATGTTACATTAAAAACAGAAAATATTTTCTTACAATTCTAAGCAATTTGCTGATATATTTTTCCACACTCTTCATTGCTGTAAGGGGGAAAACCGTTGGAACAATACAGATAGTTATAAAAAAAAGTCAAATAACAACTAGAGTATATTATAAATCATCTCCCTATACTTGTCTGTGATTCTTTGTGCATTTTCTGGTAATAGAGAGCATAGAAACTGGCCAATCATATTTAATGAAATGTAACCAATATTGAAATATAAAATATAAAATGACTGTTTTATTACTTTTATGATATGAAAATTGTTCAAGATATTGTATTGAAGAATAATGTAGAAATAGCACCAATAGGAATATTAATGCATATATAAGTATTATAACAGCTGTCATTAGTGGGAACTTTCAAATAGTAAATGATACCATAAAATATAAAAAGTACAAGCATACATGCATATTACAATATAAATTAGACATTACGCATGAATTGGATGATGAAAGCTGTTGGCATTGACATAAAAATTGTTCTTATCAGCATTATTTTGTTCAAGTAGTTTTATATTCTCCTAGCACTGCTTGTTCATGAGTAAAATTTAGCCTTTATCATGAGATGAATTATGAGATAAGTCACCTCCGGCTTGTACTTATTGAGGTCTTTCACCATGCTGGATAACCTGTCTATATTGATTAAGGTGAGGATGAATTCTACACACAACTTTCTTTTTCATCGTACTGAAAGGCACACATGACGTATTACTTATGAAAAGAATAAAATGCATTAAGCAATTTTATAACTTTATAAAAAAAAGATTACACTTTAGCATACTTGCCAACATTTGAAAACTGGAAGGAGGGACAAATGGGAAAAATTTTTGTCCAAAAAGACGAACATTTCCCATTTTCCTATACTTTACTATAGGGTGAGTTTTACAAAAAGAGGAACGGATTGTAAAAATTGCCTTTTTCTTTTGCCAAAAACAGAACCGTTCCTCTTAAATAGGAACAGATGGCAAGTATGCTTTACTCTTAAATGTTTGTTTTATAAACCATATATTTTACAAGCAATATATACAAAGCTTTGATGATGATGATCTGGTGGATCTGTGTAAGAGATACCCATAACCATTAGAGAATAGCATTGACAGGCAAAGAATATTTTGTGTGATTATCTTTCCCACAACACCCCTCCCCCCCCCCTTTTCCATCTTGCCAAACTCATGCACATATATTCCAATATCTTAACACTGAACAAAGTATCAGAATGTGTATTAAAGTTGTTATAAACAGTTCATTTGGCACATTCAGCATAGCATATTTTAATTTCTTGTAAGTGAGAATTATCTTCTGCTTGTACATTCTTCTTACACTGATATTCAAAAGGCTATCTAGGGGCTGTTTGATTAAGGTTATTACAGTTGTTACTGAATGCTGTTCAGAAAATGTTATGAAAACAAAGCTTCTTGGGTGCTTTATCCAAGTGTTTACGTATTACACTAATAGCATTATCTTTTACAGAATGAACATGATCACAATTTAAAAGCACTTCTGAAAAGGGCAAACAAATTCAGATTAGGAAAATTGACAACTCAAATAGACAAGAAATTTCAAATTGCTCATCTAAGTTTGCAGTTTAACAAGTGGGAGATGACAAATTTGTAATAAACCTTACTTGTCGTAAATCAGCCATTTTCGGGGTGATTATACAGCAGAAATAATCAAATAGTTATTCAAAAATAGAAATAACAAATTTTTAGCTTGGGCTTCCTGAATTTGATTAAAGGTCAAAATTTATTGAGAGAGCAAAATTAAATTTGCTGATTTCTATCTTGTGATGCATTACTGTGCTTCTCAATAATTTTCTTGGCTATTTCAGACATAATTTGATTTTCATAATGGTTCAAACCCTTACCAGACAGACCCTGTAAAGGATCTGCCATAATCCAGTATGAATAGATTCACTATTTACTATCCTCGAAAGTTAAAACATTTCTAAGATGATGAACACAATATTTTCTTTGAAATATATACTTGGGCTTCTGAAAAAAGCACCCTTATTATAAATAAGTATAACACAGCAAAGTTTGCAGTTACACTCACTATGTGGCCCCAATAGCCTTTAAGCGATAAACATGTAGCTAGCTATGAAATGTTTTTCATAAAGTGAATGATAGTTTTGGAAGAGTAGTTTTACATATTACTGTCAAGTTTAACAGTCACAAAATGCCAGTGTCCTGTGATATAGCCGACAGCCTCGTCTGTGTTTCAAGAAACGCTGTAATTTTGTATTCTAAATTTAGAATCTTTACTAAGACGTACCATCTTACTTGAGGGTAGGCAAGGATATTTTATTTCGCTAAACTATTCTACCTTATTTTTCATTTTAAAACTTTTATTCCTGATGCATGGTTGATTTCCAGAGTTGTGAGCTTCTATTAGATTTGTCTTACATAGTATTCAAAAGCAATTCAATTCAAAGACTTAAGTTTGGGTAATGGTGTAGTTTAGGACCCTGTTCATAATAAGGAACAAAAGTCACTAATTCATCAAGCTAAATGAACCAAAGAAGCTAAAATAGTTAAAATGTTATCTAGAAAACAAGGTTAATATTTTGGAAGGAGGGCAGGGCTTCGAATATAGAGGGAAATTATGGGGTAAAACAACAAGGTTAAAACAAATCGTAAAAAGTACTAAAATTGCCGATTTTTGTCAAGATATATTTGTCTCCAAACACCGCTAAAATGACACTGCCAAACATTTCCATGAAACACTTGATGGTTGGTTATTCATTGCGTCGGGATCTAAAACGCGATCTACGGTTGGTTAAATGTTGCGTTAAATTACGCGGTGATTTACGCGGTGATCAAATACACAAACATGATGAGTGGAGACATTCGCGGAAGTCAGGACTTTTGGACCAAAAATGAAGGTAAAATCGCTTTTATGGTAAGTTTAGCTTGATGAACAAACTTGATAAGGGATTTATTGAAAACCTTAATGATTTAGAATTATATTGTTTTTTTATTTTAAAACAATAAAAGCTGTTTTGTTCCTTATTATGAACAGGGTCCTAAACTACACCATTGCCTAAGTTTGAATATTTTTGTGGTTGTTTTTGCTCTGTTGTTATTTACAACATGGAAAGTCTAAAGACACATAGGCCTGTATGCACAAAAGAGGTTTAAGAGTTAGACCTGGATTTAATGCAAAATGTACTATTGGTATTAGCATTGCCTTCCGCCGAGTATTATAAATAAAAAATATATATATAAAATAAAAAATAAATCATGAATTTTATTTCATAACTTCACATTATCAATGATTAACCCATAATCAGGTATACCCTAGCAGAAGGCACAAAGTGGGAAGCTCTAGGAACCTCACAAATCATTGCCTCTCTCAGATGATCATGTATTCATAGCAACAGTACATCCCATGTAGTCAATCATAATAGAATTATTTCTTCAGGGGAATACAACTTACCACTATAAGAACATGGATATGACAGCCGTTTTGAACACCACTTTTCCACACAAATACGCTAAATTAAATTTTAAAAAAATGAATGTGCACAGATGTAGCCTTGAGTAACATGCTGGATTCTTTGGCAATCTGGACAACTTTTGGCAATCAAGATTAGAACAATAACTTTCATGATCTCAACTTTGCAGTGATACCTAGTTTAACAATCTACAAATTGGTTGAGACAGCAAGTCCCTAAAAGAAACTTGCTCTTCAAAAACCAGGTCAAATCTTGCTTCACATTATCAATGATTAACTCATAATCAAGTATGCCCTAGCAGAAGGGACAATGTGGGGAGCTTTGTGAACCCAATAAATCACTGTCACTTTCAGATGATCATGTATTTGTGCCAACAGGGCTTCCAAAGTAGTCAATCATGACAGTATCATGTCTTCAGCTAAATACAATTTGAAACTTAAACTATGAGCATGAAGGATATTGTGATTTTAAATCAGTACATCACACAAACCAACTCAACCAAAATACAAATAGATAAATACGCTAAATATAAAATATATTAATTGAAAATGATGGATGAAATTCATTCATGCTTGGAAGTACACACAACATATATTGTGAAAAAAGTGATGTCACTTTCAGTCCAAAATACCCGGTAGAATTAGAATTAATTAATAGTAACAAGTTCTCATAAAAATCTACATAGATGTAGTTGTGTATATTCTAAGAAAAGAATGAGCAAAATAATTTGAAAAGATTTTAATTTCTAAATAAAAATATTAAACAAGTGAATACAGTGTACATATTAAAAAGCCCCATCACAGTCTATTGCCTTTAACATAACCCTTCCCCAACAACAACCTGCTATCCCCACAAGATTCCCCATGTCATTCCAAAAAAACACCAAATTATTCAAAGAGGAGCCTTTTGGCAACTAAATAACATATGCCATGTCCATAAGCAATCATTTAAAGAGGAACATTTTGATAACCACATCCTAATTGTATGTCATGTCCAAAAGAAAGAAATTATTTATACAGGAGCATTTTGGCAACCACATATTGTATGTTGTGCCCAAAAGAAAGTGATCATTCAATGAGGTAAATTTCGGCAAATATCATGGTCATGTCAAAAAGAAAGTGATAGTTCAATCAGGTGCATTTTGGCAATTTGTCCTGTGAAATAGAAAGCAATCACTCAAAGAGGTGGGTCTTGGCAGTTGCATATTATATGTGAGCCGCTGCAGCAGAAGGATGCACTTGTCGGCTCCTACATGTTGCTCATTGTAGCATATCTAATGTATACAACTAGTAAACATAAGATATGCTACAATGAGAGATATGTGGGTGCCGACAAGTGCATCCTTTTGCTGCGGCGACCCACATGTCATGTCAAACAGAAAGAAGTCATTCAAAAGAATTTTGTAATGTCAAAGATACAATTTTCCCAAAGTCAAATTTATAAAAGGAACTAGAAGCACAAATGTGTTCATGGCTACCTTGCCCTGTAAAAAAGTTGTGTGTATGTCAAGATAAGTGATGCATACTCACAAAGAAAGATAAGGTTAAGCCAGACTTGTTATTTCATTTTCATTTCATTTATTTGTTTCATTATGAAAATTCCTGAGAGTCAACTTGTCACAGTTTCCTAATGAAGGTCTCTAATGTCAAAATCAGATAAAATCTAAGCATCCTCAGCTAACATAAATAATCAAAAAGCATTTCCAGTGATTTGGACAGTAGAGTAGAT
>JXSR01S049863.1:0-18962 GCA_000969725.1 Ophiothrix spiculata
CTACCGCGAGCAGAACATCGATCAAATTCAATCGAACTCGATTAGTTTAATCCATGAAATTGCTACTTGAAAAACAATCGCTCTTGAAAGCGGCAGATGGATTGATCAAAGATAAAAAGTTTGTTGTGGTTCCTTCTTATCTCTTTTTTCCATGATTATATCATGTACACAGGTGGACAATGAGTTACACATCTCATGTAAAAGACTCACTTCCCTATTATTATAGCAATATCATCATCCCAGGGTGGGTACTTGCATTGATAAGGTATACGGCAGGGGTTCTCAATTAAATTTGTTGGCGGGCCATTAAGGACAAACGCCAGTTCAAAAATACATCTTGGAGGGCCAAATTCAGACCTTTTTTCAATGCTTTTCCTATATACTTCTGTATTCGAGAGGCGATCAAAGGGCCAAATAAAAGTAGTTCGCTATCCAGATTTGGCCCGCGGGCCAAAATTTGAGAAGGTCTGGTATACGGGTATGTACCTGGTGGTTTTTCAGTTTTGGTATAGCAGTGGGGTGGTTTTGTCACAGATGAATGCGCCCAATTTTTAAAAATTGGGTGCATTTTTGCGAAATGTGAGCAAAAAGCACAGGTATAGAGATGGGTCATAATGTCAAAGTCTGGCAGGCAAGTCCCTAGATCTGCCCAGATCCCTCGACAAACCTCCACCACTGATCAACCTCCCCTCTGATCAGCCTAATTTAGTGACTAAGCAGCGAGACTATGGCCACAGTATACCAATTCATTCTGACTGACCAATTCTGACTAGTTTGGTGCTAACACATAACTGGGCTCTGTGCAAGAGCCAGCACATCCCCATACAATTTTTTTTAACATCCCCTTTCCCCCCGCGGTAATCATTCACCTAACACTGGAAAACTAAACTACAGCAAGAATCAAGCAGTATTGTCAGAGATAACTTCCTTGATCATATCAGTTAAAGAAATCATTTGTCAAGACAAACTGCTGATAAATAAAATTGATTTGTAAAATGTTGCCAGGTGCTAACGTTGAATAGTACTCTGTTTCAAATTGCCACAAAGTAATAACTTCTGAAATCTGCACAGTCCAAAATCCCCAGCAAAAACCTCTCTGGCTCTACACTAAACTACACTTGAACTTGAACTCCATAAACCAAACCTGGAAGTGCAAACCAAAGTTGCTTCAAAATTGTCCCGTTCAAGATGTGTTTTATCATAGATAACTTCTTCTTCTCTTGCTGGTACTCCTCAAGGTTCCAAGCAAGGGAACAAAACGAGAAGGGTTGCGAGTGCGCGATTGGTTGCTATTAGTCTTTGATGGTTGTGTCTTGGTTGCGATATTACATCTTCATACCCAAGATGGGTAGGGGTGCATTTTTATTTGAGTTGTTTCCAAGGAATTTTTATAGGGGAACCAGTTTTCTCCGCTATCAATGTGTCGCTCATGGAGCAGAGTTATTGTACCTCCGGGATGTATTCGGAGTTTGGCCCGATATCCAAGCAGATAGCGTAAATCTTCACTTGACGGATATACACCGGGGCACAAATGCTCATTTTTCAACTAAAATATATATATGATTTCCATTTCCTTCACATCAAATTGTTATCTAACATTTCATCTCATCTGTATGTACAGCAAAAAAAAAAAGACTACCTATACAAATAATTTTAATTTTCATATCATTGTACCAGAAACAAAATATACTTTGTTTGGTCCGGGGGGATGTTATGCACTCAAATTTAAAAGTGACGGGCATGTGGCAAACAAAGCGGCAAATCAAGGGGCATTCAGGGTAGGATTTCGATCAAAAGAATCATGAATGAATGTGATATTACTAACAACCTAAGCTGAATTTAGATGGCAGATGAAACATCGCAATTGACATAGCTATCGCGAATTTTGTAATTACATATATGACCTTCAATCAAATGTGCTGATTATTGTCTAAGATTGAATAGAAAGTCATGCTGTCGCCAGTCAGTTTGGTCAAAATGAGTCAATGGTCTGAATTAATGGGGCATCGGACAAGTTTGACATCGTCCACAAACATATCAAGATTTTGCATCATTTTACGATTAAATGGTATTCATACACTCTGCGTTAAGTACGCATTGAAATTGTAAATCTAATTGGACAGTTGGTAACTTTTATGCATTCATTAATCTCGTCTAGTTGCATGCTGCGTTGTACAATTCCATGTACGGCGTAAGATGCTTGTGCTTTTTTGGCAAATTTCATTTTAAAAGAAAGGTAAATCTTATTTACAATGATTAACATGGGACGATGGATGGTTGTATATTCTATGTTTTATTGAAATAGCAAATACATTTTAAAATAATTATGCCGGTTAATTTCTTTTGCAATTTTATTCTAATCATTGTCGTGTATGAATTAGATTAATAACTGCTCTTTACTTGACGCGAGTGAAATTGTACAAAAATAATGCACCTTGTGCTGAAGTCGAAGTTGTCCAACTCACTCGGCTACGCCTCGTGAATGCGGACAACTCCAACTTCAGCACGCGGTGCATTATTGTTGTACAATTTCACTCGCGTCAAGTAATACGCAGTTATTAATCTATAAATAATGCTAGACTGCAAAGTTTCATTGTCAAATTCATTCCCTGTATATCCAAATATTACGGTCTTTTTTAATTTTCAATTCTAGAATACTGCCCTTCTAGAGTTTTCAAAAACTTGAAAATTGGTTGTATCAATAGATCCAATAAAAAAACTGAAATTTCTTGCCGTTTACCCGTACAAAAGGGATATTTTACAGGCAAAATTTTGTCCATTTCATGATAACATCAACACACACACTTTAGAGAATACTATCCAACCCAGACAAACATGCAAAACAAAATTCAAGTTAAAGATTCTCAAAGGATTTAAAGGGACTGGCCTAGATTCTTCCCACTTATTTTTTACCTACATTTTTTTTAATGAATCAATAGAACATGTTTATAGTAATATAACCTACCAGTAGTTTTCAATGATTTTGAGGAATCTTGGAGAAAATAGCAATCCTTTTCCAACTTTAATTATTTGCGCCGGTGCAATAAATGGTGTGAAAACAGTTAAAATTTTAAAAAGATCTTGTTTCTACGCCTGTGATGGGTAAACAAATTATTTTTGATGAAATTGTTTCTCTTTTAATATGTATTAAATTATCTCCAGGAGCTTTGTTTGATCTTTTCTCTGGTAAATCCATTTGAGGTACAAATTTAGGATTTAGGAAACACATTATAGTTACACCTACATCACAGAACGATATATTTTTAATTAATTTTCTCTCAATTTGAGCCATTTGTGTGTGAATTTTTGTACTTTTTTGGATTTTATTACACTTTTAAGGTTTATTTAGAGCATTTCCATAAGTGTTTAAATTCTAAGTGGAATCTAGGCTAGTCCCTTTAATCAAAATTTTGACAATATTTGGTAGTGTAGTTGTGCGAATCATCCGCAGGTGGAATTTTGTCCAATGCTCCTTTAATATATACGTTATGCATGCAGATCAAATGAATTAACATTCTGGGAAAATGCAGTCAGATGTTATGCTAACAATCTATTAATGTTATCTTAACCTTCCTTCATCAAATACAGCCATGTGTGTGCGATAGAGATGCTATGATATATCACTACACAGTCAATTGTAAGCGCATTTAAAGAGGCATCAATCTGCTGTAATTAAAACCTCATCTCTCTTCATCATCTACCCAAGGCCTTGACGTTCCAGGTGAGTGAATGTGATCAAACACATTAACCCTAAGGCCCGGTGCAGACTCCTCTATCGTATAGAATATTTTGATACGAATAGTCTATGCTGACGACAAAATGATGTAGGTCATCAAATAAAACATTGACGACAAAATGACGTAGGTCATCAAATAAAACTGTGTGTACACAGTTTTATTCGATGACCTACATCATTTTGTCGTCAGCATAGAATATTCTGCGCAAAATATTCTATATGATAGTGGAGTCTGCACCAGGCCTTACTCCCAAATGCTTAAAAACTATCTAAGTCCGAATACATCATACAAAAAATTAATGTTTCCCCTGGGATTGGAACCCCTGACCTCTTACATCCTGATCCAATGCCCATCTGTATCTCCCGTCTATGACGTATTTGGACTTGGGCAAATTTCTTGATTTTTGCTTGTTGGATTTTGTTGGATAGTGACGTGTTAGGCTTATGGTAGCATGTCTACTGTCTACTATGCATTCTTACACCTTCATAACCCTAACTCCTAAACGCTTAAAAACTATCTAAGTCCGAATACGTCATACAAAAAATTCCTGTTTCCCCTGGGATTAGAACCCCTACCTCTCGCATACCGATCCAATGTCCAGCTATGGCAAGCCACCGAGTATGGCCTGCCATGGCAGCACTTATGTGCCCATCTGTATCCCCCGTCTATGACGTATTTGGACTTAAGCGAATTTCTTGATTTTTACTCGTTGGATTTTGTTGGATAGCGACGTGTTAGGGTTAAGGCTCGCCTTTGAAACATCTAGTATGATTTGTAAGCAGGCCCATTGCCAACGATTTGTCTTGGGAGTGTGCGAAACCACAAAAGTGGACCAAAAGTTCAAAAATGCCACCAAATTGGACAAGGCTCCTTAATAACTTTAAAAAAGATTATCATCAACATCTGTTTCCCATTTACAAATCACAGAAACATATGCTGCAATTTTGGTGCATTTCTTTTCCTCTTTCCATTAGGCAAAAAAAAAAAAGAACTCTGTCTCAGCTTACTTAAGGTCAAAACCCTTTTAGAAGTGCTATGCGGGTGGTTTTTTTTGGTTGTTGTTTTTTTTATTGCATTTTTCGGCCACTATTTTTTTTCCGCGGCCGTTTATTTCACTTTTTTTTCCAGTTGTAGGAAAAAAAGATGAAAAAAAATGAAAATCTCTCCCCAAGCTAAACAAAATGCGCTAAATTTGGTTTTTTAAAAGCTATTCGCGCGGGAAGCTGAGACATACTTTTTTTTTCTTTGGCCTTATTGCCCTTTACACTATTACATGTGCCAAAACAACATCACTGCTCTGTACTATTCATAAATTCCTCCATCAATCCATTTTTTCCCCACCTCTTCATCACTGCTACCCTCATCATTATCTATGTACTTGATCAGTCATTATGACATTATCATCCACCTCCACTTCAATCTCCTCCTCAATTTATCAGCTTCATTTTTCCTCTTATAACGATCGAGAAATTAAGTCTCATTAAAGATGTCATAATCAGTACACATGATATGTGTGCTACAATCACAGAGTGGTCGCAAGTTTGCATACATTGCTTTATGGTGGCACGACACAAAATTAGTTTTCATTGACTTAAATGGGCATTGGACAAGTTCAACGGCATCCCTAAAACATTGCTCCATACATTGGGGATTTTTACATCATTTGACATTTTTTCCGGTAATAATAAAAGCATTCAAAGTTTCATTATTAAAATATTCTTTTGATTTATCCACCATCTATAAAGTAAAAGCAATGTTTTACCAATAAAAAGCATTTTTCCTGACTTATTGCATCAATACACACCTCCAGATAACATCATCATACCCAAGATGGGTAGGGGTGCATTTATATTTGAGTTGTTTCCAAGGAATTTTTATAGGGGAACCAGTTTTCTCTGCTATCTTGTGTCGCTCATGGACCCCCACCATGAAATCCCCCAGATTAACATTAATGCACACCTTATGTAATCAATTATCATGTCTAAAGCATGATCTATAACATAATACCGTGGGGTGCTCATACATAAAATGGCGACATTCTCGAAAAGGGATCAAGGGAAAATGCCCAGACCGCTGCCATCTGTCACTGTATCTACCCCCACCATGAAATCCCCCAGATTAACATTAATGCACACCTTATGTAATCAATTATCATGTCTAAAGCATGATCTATAATAACATAATACCGTGGGGTGCTCACACATAAAATGGCGACATTCTCAAAAAGGGATCAAGGGAAAATGCCCAGACCGCTGCAATCTGTCACTGTATCTACCCCATCATGAAATCCCCCAGATTAACATTAATGCGCACCTTATGTAAATCAATTATCATGTATAAAAGCATGATCAATAACCTAAACTCGTGGGGTACTCGTACAAAAATGGCGACATTCTCGAAAAGGGATCAAGGGAAAATGCCCAGACCACTGCCATCTGTCACAGTATCTACCCCATCATGAAATTCCCCAGATTAACATTGATGCACACCTTATGTAATCAATTATCATGTCTAAAGCATGATCTATAAGATGGCATGTCATTAGATGGGTATGCTAAAAAGGTGGTGTTGTTACATTTTTTTGTGGGTTCTCGGACTTAATTTGATGTAAATTCACTATTCCTTAGCCTATTGACTTGTTTAATGTCTCATTTGAAAGCTTACACTTTCTGCTATTTATGACAGTAATTTGGCGTTCATGGGTTACATAATTTAAGAGAGACAATGGTTTGAACTTGGCAGTACAAGGGTGGTGGTGCCTAAGGATGCGGTGCCTACGGATGCGGTAGATACCCAAATTGAGACAATATCGCCATTTTGGAAGGCTTGACACTGCTGGAACATTCACAAATGGATTATGTGACCTCAAATACATACAGATAGTCACCAACATGGCTAAAATTCGGTATATAATTACAGTAATTGGCAAATTTATCATTTTTAGACCTTCCTCGGTCACATTTTTGGGCAGCACCTTCTCATTTTTTGTCCGATTTTGACAAATTTGGTGTCAAAATGTTCAGGGGATCAAGCTGCATCAAATAAGAATTAGGGCAGAATGATTTGAAACATCACCATTTTCTCCCCTTGTATAGCCCCCTCTAATTAATTGAAGGTCATCAACACCAAGACCCTAAGGGGTCAGTTTCAAGTTTAATGCATCAAAGTAACTATTAAAGTGTGTAGAACATATCCTGAAAAAATGAACTGTTTACCATTAATCATTCCAATTTATGACTTGCTTTAGTAAAAACAGGCAATTTTGAGAAAAACGCGTTTGAAAATTACAGTTTGCATTGCCGTCTATGGAGTAATAAACCAAAACAAAAGTGACATTTGGATAAAAGGTTACTTGAATTGAAAGAGATCAGTAATATTAACATCATATCAAACAATTGTTTTTTTGACCATTATGACCATGTAACACCTTTTTGACCCATCTCATGAAATGCCACCATAACATAATACCGTGGGGTGCTCATACAAAACTGGCGACATTCTCAAAAGGGAATCATGGGGGGAGGGTGGATAGTTTTACAAAATCCAGACCCTACTACCATCTGTCAATGTATCTACCCCTAATTTTAACCCTTATCTAACCGGGGCAGGGGGGGGGGTTGCCACCCCCTTAGATATTTTTTTTAGAATGCAAAAGCAACCGATGTGGGCAATCTGTTTTACATCCTTTGTGGTCATTTTGATTTAAAAAATTAGGGGGTACCAACTAAGTAGGGGGTTAGGGTAGGCCGTTAAAGTTGGGGAGCAACCCGGTGACATTTTTGACAATTTTAAATTGCCATTTTGAAAAAAATATGCATGCTATGAGGCTACGTTAATTGCAAAAAAAAACCTGATGAAATTCCGATGTTAATTTTCATTTGGGAGGCCATTTTTGCCAAAATTCAAGATTTTTTTGACCTGAAAGACTTTCATGACGTCATAATTAGATGACTAGATACAGTGTGTGCGCAGAGGGCAGCTGTGGTTAAACACAGTTGGACACAAATTTTTGCTGTAATCTATATCTAAAATGACTCTTTTTTGTGGCCACGAGATTCAAACTCTGGACCTCTGGCACCCATCTAAAGCTGACATTGACTACGCATCAAATCAATGCTCATAAACATCACTTGTACAACATACTGTAAACGGGAATATTTTCGCGAGCAGAATTTTCCACGAAAACCAGACAATAATGACCTTTCCACGCGTGTTAAATTAGCGTTTTAAAGCTTCATTACATAAACCTGCACATAAAATGAATGTATTCGCGGGGCGTTATATTCACGGTTAGATGTTGATTCGCAAAATTCGCACAAATTAAACCCTCGCGAAAAATAACCCCATTTACAGTAATTGACATACACTGTTTTCTTTTTTAGCACTAAGTGGGGTTTAGTAGGGTAAATAGAATTAAACTGTTATAACATTAGAATAAGCAACACGACTTCCTTTTACATTAGTGTTGAATGATTTCACAAAATGTCTTCAAGACACCCACTCACTGAAGAATCTGCTCCCAAACGCTAGAATGAGTACCCCTTCCCCACAAACATTTTTATTCCATTAAAGTAAAGCTTAATGATGCATGCAAAGCAATATATTAGCAGTGACTCAGTCTATCATCATGATCATGTCTAAGCTTATAGGATCCAGGTTTAATACCATTACTTTGCCTATATCAATATCAGTTTATTACAAATTTCTCAGTTTAAATTTTGAATGTTTGAAATTAGAATTCATTAAAGCTCATTATATATTAAAGGTACTTGACCCGATTCGGTTTAACAAATTATTATATAAAAGGCCGTCATCAACATATGATTTGAATTTTGTTCGCATTGGTTGACCCAAGTCATAAGCACAAAAAAATAAAAAAATAAAAAATAAAAAAAAATTCTTGCAAACATTATAATATATTCGATGTATACTGCTATAGAATCATGGGTGGAATTGCCACAATTATTATAACACACACACAAAAAAAGCAAACAAACTCTACTTTTCAACGAGTATCCCCGTCCCTGCTTATAATTAACATACGCCATGTTAAATAGTTCTAACAGAGTTATATCACTATAAAAAATTGTAATCGGTTATCAGTTCTAAGTAATCAAACAACCTACATCTAATAAAATCTATTCAAAAATACCTGCTAAATTGTGTGATGCTTGCAAGGGATATTAATAATGCATACAAAATAAAATTCACTCACGAAAAAACGGTTGATTAGAAAAGATTGTCAACTCGCATGCATTGGAACACTCGGCTGTTATATATCGTTTCTATTTCAGCTTTCACGATTATAAAGGTCACTTGGTTTATATTGCTAAAAATGCTCTAAACAAGCTGATGTAAATCAAAACTTTTAAGTTAGTAATAAAGTAAGTAAAAATTGTTTTCATAAGAAATTACTAGTATCAGCTCAAATCGATTTTGATGTGATGTTTGAAAGGGCACTACATACACCACTCAAAAGTTCAACATCATCCAGTTTTTTTCTCTTTCTGAGGGTTGTAAGAATTTTTAATGCCCACAATGTCCTGACCTTTAAAGATGACCAAACTAATATGTGATGACTCACCCCGAAAAGGGGGATTTTGTAAGAGAACTCTTTTCAAGAAACTGATGAAAATAGGCAGCAAAATATAAAGAAAACAATAAGAATTTCCAACAGATTTTCTGTTGTAAAATATGATCGCCTTGATCAATTTCAACAAATAAGGTGCCATTTTAAAGCTTAAAAATTGTTGTTACAGATGAAATGATTAAATCAAAATAATTTGCAAAGTCCCCCCTTTCGGGGTGAGCCATCACATATACTTATTGCTAATTGGCATCAATCATTTCTTAAAGATGTTTTGAGAGGTTCATTCAAGTCCAAATACATCATTTGTGAAAAGAGGTGCTGCCATCGGGATTTGAACTCAGAACGTCACAGGCCCCAAACGAGGCACACCGCATCATGCCTTGCTGCCAATATGTAACCCACGTCTATCCGATATTTGCAATTTTTGTGATGTTTAACAGCGAGCATTAGCGAGTTCTAGTCAGGTTAGGGTAGCTGTACAATTCTTGAAACCAGAACTGATAAAAAAAAAACCCACTATCAACCACCCCATTTTTTTTGTTAATTTCTCCACACAACACTTTTGGGCCTGTTATTCATTGTAAAAAAATATAAAATTTAACCAATTTTTAAAAAAAAAAAAACTTGTCCAAAATTCAATCAATCTATTATCCTAAAAACTGTTTAATTTACATAATACAATTTTGCAAAAGGTCTGTTGCACCAAATGCTATACTATTGGGTTCATTGCCATCTGTCTCCCACTGAGCCATGCTGCATCTACACATGTCTGTCCACCATCTATCTAGCCAGCCAGCCAGGGAGCAGCCAGTATACAACACCACATAGGCAGGTGATACCATTATGGCATACAATACAAACCCTATCATAACATCACCCATCATAATTCGCTAGCTATGCCATGCGCAGTTTGGCTTACCGGTAAACCATGCAGCAAAATATTCACAGAGTTGTAAATTTCACACAATGCTCAACGCATGTTCTTTTTCTATGACATTTTAAAATTTTGCTAATTTGTGTTGATCACTATTTGTATAGAAATTCATACTGAACATCTAGTGGGTCTTTAACAGTGAAATTTTATTAACATATCAGAAAAATTTCTTATTTCCAAGATATATATAACCAGGCGTTGACTGCATGCATGGAGACATCAAATGCCAAGTTTCTCGCCAGAGAGATAATATAATAGAAGCTCTTTGTTTTTACTCATAAATGTTTGTACATGTTTGTACAAACACTAATTCCCATGTATAAGATCATGCAACTCGCATAAACAACTCATTCAATAACTCACCATTCCATAACTCACTATTTACGATATGTATTCCTACCACTTTTTAATTCCTAATGCAATCTTAAATATACGTTTTTAAGCTTAAGTCAATAATAATAATCTTTGATGATGGAATTAACAAAATGACAGAACTCATCAAAAAACCTTACTTCGTGACTCACCATTTAAGGCACTCACCATCCCGTATGGATTTTTCATGGGTTACTTAATTTAAATCTATGTTTCCTAGCTTAATTTGTCAATTGATGATAATACTCTCAGATCAAGTGACAGAACAAATCTAAATCATAAAACTTATCAAAATAACTCATTTTAGAACTCGCCATAACGGTACTCATCATCATCATTTCTAAATTTTTAATGTATCACTTAAAGTAAGCGTTTCTTAGCTTAATTTGTCAATGATAATAATCCGAGATCACAGAGATCTAATAAACTGCTTTTGAATGACTTGAGATAAGAGAAGATAGTGTGTGTATCCCATGATGCATTGCTTCCAATGGGATTGTTTGTATGGGAAATTATGTGAGTAGTTAGTGATGAAATGCCCATAAATCAAAGCTATTTGTTGTTATCTTGCATTCTGGGCATGTTTCATCACTAACTACTCACATGACTTCCTGTACAAAATTTCCCATAGGAAGCAATGCATGATGGGATACACACGATATCTTCTCTTACTTGAGATAATTTACACATGTAATGGATTAGAGCCATGTAACCTGGATGATTTTATGATTCAATATTAAAAGATCTTTATCTTCAACAAGTGCTTTAAAAACAAAATAAACTGCAGGTTTTTTCAGGCGGCACAGGACACGATTTACTGAAGCTAGTAGATTTAGGGACGAGGGATTTCTAAAACGCAAATTTAGGATTCATTTACGTGTATTTCTATTGGGTCATGTATTGAAGAAAATATAACAAAAATCATATATTTTTACCTTTCCTCAAAAAATTACTAAAGTGTACTTATAGTAATAAACTAAATTATGTTATTCCAAATCTGCTGGGGTTCATGCGTGAACCCCACTGTTTATAGATTTTATCATACATTTTTTACCGATTAGGAATATGATTTTAGTGACCATCCCGGAAGTTGTTTTTTTCACGAGTTTTCCAACGGCTCACGCCAGAGGCGGTGAAGGACGTGATGCAGCCGGGGATCAGCTACGATATCGCACGGCAAGCATTAATAGTTGCCACGGCCACCCTCCTCCGAGGTTTTTTGAAAATCCAAATCAATAAAGGTTATTTTCTAACATATAATTCTAAGAAATTAAATGGACAAATTACTTTGACTGAAATTGACAAAGTATGCATCAATAATAAATAGAACCATTATTTGTCTAAATAAATGACGCAATCAGAATGCATTTCAGTGGCTAAAAATTAAATAAACCCATTTTCATTTTGTGCCAATTTGTCTGAAAATTTGTCTTCAGTTATATGCCCATTTGTTCATGTACTAATGTATGATCATTATAAAAAATGCTACACTTTGTGGATTTAATTCTTGACCATAACATTCACTCACTAGTTTCTTACGCAAACGTACGTTTTCAAGGTGGCGATGATCCATGTCTTCGCTCACTACTTCACTTCGCGTTCACAAATAACTGACCAAACTTAAGTATGTATTTTATCTAACAAGTATAACAAAGTCTAAATTAAGCATATAGAAGCAATAAAGGGGACATTTGTTCCCTTTGGGGCTGTATATTTTGAACGTGTAAATGCCTGATAGACTTTGAAAATATGACCCATCTCTATACCTATTTTGACTCAAAAAAGCCACCCATCTGTGTACCAATTTTGACTAAAAAGCAACCAATTGTACTCAAATTAGGTGCTATTTGAGTGAATTTCCGCAGATACACCAAAGAGAATGAGAATTTTCTCTGTGGAGGGAGAGATTTTGACAATCTTTTTCCACAATAAGGTTTGGAATTGTCAGCAATTTTAGCTCTCAGGAATTAGGAATTGGATAAGCTCAATCATTTTGAGAATCGAGTAAGCATAGATTAAAGTACAGATAGGAAACAGGTCTAATTGCACCCTAAATATTCAGCTAAGTTAGGGGATTCCCCAACGCCTGGACCGACGCTGTGCAAGTGCGCAGTGGCCCCCTCTACGTTCTGTTGGGCGCTACTATAATTACTTGACTACAATGCAATACGCATCTTACATTTTTCTGCCAAATCGTGCGTAAGCAAAGAACGGCACTTGACTGGCTTGTTAGCCGATTCTCAGTCAAATTACCACTCCGTTGCCAGAATACGCCAGTAATCTAGTTTTCTGCAAGGAGCGAGTCTTCCATCACAGAATTTACTAATAACCTTATTGTATGTTTTAAAACCCCAAATACAAAATTTAGTGTAACTCAGTCAAAATTACCACTGTGTTGCCAGAATATGCGAGTAGACCAGTTTTCTTCAAGGAGTGAGTCCTCCCTCTAGGATTTACTAATAACCTTATTGTATGTTTAAAATTGAAATACAAAATTTAGTGTAAATCAATGAGAATTTTCTCTGTTTTGAGAGATAGGCCATGTCGATAATCTTAGTCAACAACCAAATTGAATCCTTTCGATCACCACCCTCCCGCCTCCTGAGATTCACACTCAACTGTTGTAGTCATACATAACCTGTTGGAAGTACTTTAACCTGCAAGTAAGAACTAAACGCTTCAAATAATTTCCACTTTCGATTTGCACATCTAAGCAGATGCAAACTGGGTAATCTCATCAACTTATCAATACTACTATCCAATTACCTGGGATTCTCATCAACTTGGGGATCTCTTCGAAATATTCGAACTTTGCACGCAGCATGTGCTAACACCATGGGGAATAAAATTTGGGTAAATGTTATCAGGTCATCTGGGATTCTAAGCAAATATTATCCAAGATCTGTAAATCTAACCAAGTGAATTACTTAAATGTCATGGAATATTGAATAATCTTACTTTTAAATGTACAAAAAATACCATTTGCAATGCTTAACCCTTTGAACCCGACGAGCCGGTGTATATGTAGTGGCCCCCTCTGCGTTCTGTTGGGCGCTACTATAATTACTTGACTACAATGCAATACGCATCTTACATTTTTTTGCCAAATCGTGCGTACGCAAAGAACGGCACTTGACTGGCTCGTTAGCCGCATTCTCCATCAAATTACCACTCCGTTGCCAGAATACGCCAGTAAGCTAGTTTTCTTCAAGGAGTTAGTCTACCCTGACAGGATTTACTAATAACCTTATTGTATGTTTAAAATTCAAATACAAAATTGAGTGCAAATCAATGAGAATTTTCGGTCTCACCGTATTTTCTCTCTTTTGAGAGATAGGCCATGTCGGTAATTTTGGTCAACAACCTGATGAATCCTTTCAATCACCACCCTCCCTCCTGAGATTCACACTCAACTGTTGCAGTCATACATAACCTGTTGGAAGTACTTTAACCTGCAAGTAAGAACGAACGCTTCAAATAATTTCCATTTTCGATTTGCACATCTAAGCAGATGCAAACTGGGTAATCTCATCAACTTATCAATACTACTATCCAATTACCTGGGATTCTCATCAACTGAGGGATCTCTTCGAAATATTCAAACTTTGCACGCCTCATGTGCTCATACCACGGAGAATAAAATTTGGGTAAATGTTATCAGGTCATCTGGGATTCTAAGCAAATATTATCCAAGATCTGTAAAATTTACATCCAAGTGAATTTCAGCTTAGCTTAGCTTTAGCTAAAATGTCATGGAATATTGAACAATCTTATGTATAAAAAATACCATTTGCAATGCGTAATCTTAGGTGTTTTTTTAAATTTTCATTTTTGATTTCCAAAATTTCAGCTGTCCAATGAACCATAGCTGGGACATAGGAACGGTGAGGTTCAAATAAAGCAAGACAGAAATAGTATGAAGATACGTGAATAGATTCATCAGGTTCGTTGATATAAATTGAAGATTGGATTTTCATTTAACAGAACCATTGGCTAAACTAACACTAACCTTCTGACAGTTTCGTCCGTCATGGTCAACAGACTTCATCGGAGTGATCCTTCTTCCTCGTCTTACTTCCTGTGTTCTTCACCCGCCAATCCAGGAAACAATCCCTGGGTGAGCAGAGTAACTCTGTGCAATTTAACCATGTCATCAATTGGGAAGATGCCGATGACCCCTTTATCCGTGAATCTCTATGGATCCACAAAAGGAACACTAAAACTATGAATCGTGACGAGGGGGCCCACTACTTAAGTCACATTTATGATCTTGTCCTCTTGATGACGTCATCAAAAGACCTACGTCACACCGGAAGTAACACGGGAAGTAAGACGAGGAAGAATGATCACTCAGATGAAGTATGTTCACCATGACGGACGAAACTGTCAGAAGGTTAGTGTTAGTTTAGCCAATGGTTCTGTTAAATGAAAATCCAATCTTCAGTATGAAGATAACTTTGCAAAGTATTCCTTGACAATAGAGTTTTTTAGACAAATGCAATTACATCTGCATTATTAACCCTAACCTGCCTCAGTCCAACAAAATCCAATTATAGGCAAAAATCAAGAAATTCGCCCAAGTCCAAATACGTCATAGACGGGGGATAAATATGGGCACAAAATGGCTGCCATGGCAGGCCATACTCAGTGGCTTGCCATAGGTGGACATTGGATTGGGAACATGAATCGATAGAACATGTTTATTGTAATATAACCTACCAGCTGTTTTACCTAAATTTATGGAACATTGGACAGAATTGCAATTAACTAGGCCTATATTTTTGTTTCTCCAGAGAAAAAAATACTGGTTCTCAGAACCACACGATCCCCCTGGCCGACGCGATCAGAAAAATGAAAAGTTTAGGTAAATTTGAGATCATATGACCTTTGACCTTCAGATGTGACCTTTGACCTCATCAACATATGAGGAATCTTATATTATATCCACAAACCAAGTTTGGTTCCAATCAGACTTCAACTTTTCAAATTAGGCCAAATTGACATTTTCAGCCTATTTTACAACTTGGCCTCAAATGACCTTTGACCCTAGTATGTGACCTTTGACCTCATCAACAAATTAGGATTCTTATATCATATCCATAAACCCAAGTTTGGTTCCAATCGGACTTCAACTTTTCAAATTAGGTCAAATTGACATTTTCAGCCTATTTTACAACTTGACCTCAAATGACCTTTGACCTTGGTATACGACCTTTGACCTCACCCACAAATGCGGGTTCCCATGAAGCACCCATGACCCAAGTTTGGTTAAAATCTATCAAAGTATGCAGAAGTTACAGGCAAATGTCAACCCTTTTCACAACAACAACGCCAACAACAACGCCAACAACGCCGACGCAGACATCCACTACTATGCCATAATCCCCCTTCTACTTTTCAAGCCAGGGGGATAAAAAATGGTGTGAAAACAGTGTTTCTAGTTTCAAATCTGATACCTATCTTGTTTCTACACCTGTGATTGGCAAACAAATTTCTTAATTTGTTTCTCTTTTAATATAGATTAAATCATCAAAAAGCTTTGTTTGATTTTTTAACTGGTAAAACCATCAAAGTACAAATTCAGCATTTAAAAAACACTGGTTAGTCACACCACCATCACAGAATGATATATTGCAAATTCATTCTTTTTCAATTTGAGCCATTTCTTTGTACTTTTTTTTTTTAAACTTTTTGGATTTCACTACATTTATAAGCTTTGCTTAAACCATTTTCACAAGTTTTTAATTCTAATTGGAATCTAGGCTAGTCCCTTTGTTTACAGTTTTGCAAATAAAAGCATAAGGCACCAGTGCTTGTGCCTTGTGGAAAAGTGGGAAAAAAAATAACAGTTTTTAACCCTGTTACAAATTCCTGACAAAATATAACATCTTCAGCGGACTTGCTTTAACGTCCCCACTTCTTCCAAGAACCGAGGTAAACGAACCCCGGCCCATAAAGTACACGGTTATCTCTGCCATACTAGAGATGTCTATCAGCTAATATTTGGGAAGACTCGAATACTAAATGTAAGCAAGTAATTCACTAATAAGCGAGAACCAATCCACTAGATGACAAAGATCACAGCATTGGCTCAGCCCACACATGTCTACATATTCCTGTCTATCTCTATGGCCATGAAAATGTCACTGCATATATGCCAAGTCTACAACCAAACCATTAAAGCTTACATCACTAAAAGCATGCTAGATATATGTAGCTATACAAGCCTAATTCAATAATGTCGAGTCACTATTGATATTTTACAGGATTTTTTACATGTGTCATTTCAGAAGGCAGGCCCATCTCTTGATTTCCAATCATCCTGTAGTATTTCATCTCATAACCTTTCTACTGCTGATATCTTTCCATTTCATAACCTTTCTACTGCTGATGTCTTTCCATTTCATATCCCTTCTACTGCTGACTTAGCATACGTTTTGATACACTTTGTTCATGCATGGGTTGTGCATATGCTGATGTATATATATTTAAAAAAAAACCTTAAGAAAAATATCCATGTAACAAATTCTAAGTATTGAATTAACAAAAGGGAACAGAAATTTGAAAACAAGGATACTCATTTTTTAAAAATTGATTTTCAATATTTAGTATATTTGAGAATAGCTAATTTCTGAAGTTAATGTATTTAATGCAATATTTCAGGCTGTTAATTTTTGTAATTGCTTAAATAGCACTTCTTTTGGAGAAAAAATTGAGATCGACCGCATCATTTTCGAGCTAATTAGCATAAATTAGCGGGGGGAAATGATTTGCCCATAAAACCTCCTGGAATAAACTTTTCTGAACAATGTCAATGTATTCATGATCTCCTAGTTTGAGCCAATTTTCATTAGAAAATTCCTTTAGGAAGTGGGTTTTTCAAATTTTGGCCAAAATCGAGATATCACGAAACAAAAATCGGTTACGTTGAAATGGCACGTTTGTTTTATTTTTTCCCTGAAATATGGTTGTGATTAGTGTACCTATATATGGTGTAAAGATTATTAAAAATTTCCTGTGGTAAAGTGTTTATTTTATTAAGGGGGGTACCTTATGCACCAATGGCATACTTGCCAACATTTGAAATCCTGAAAAAGGAACACAATGGCCGGGGGTCCAGGGGGCCGCCTTGGCCCCCGTCGGGGTCAAGGGGCAGCGCCCCTGCGGGGGTCAAGGGGGCAGCGCCCCCTGAAGCTCATGGGTTTTAGGGTTTCTGAGAGCAAAAGAAAGGCTTTCTGAAGGACTTGGATAGCACAATAAATCATGATTTAAACACTATAATACAACATGTACTACATACACAGGCATCAGTTTTCCTGATGTTTTTGCTTCTGTAAATGTCGTTTAATATCATTAGCTCCACCAGATGCAATTTTCAAGTCCTGCCGACAAAACGTACAAAAGACGTATTCCTCACCTTTGGTGCTCTTTTTCATACACGGAAACTGCTCTGTATATTCATCTCTGAATTTCTGTCCGCGCCTCGTTTTATCCATCCTTGCTACTAAATGCTAAATTTTTCGGGAAATTTTGAACGTTAAGCTTACTACAGCGGTGCTACAACGACATACAATTTGCAGTGCCAAATTGTGACAGCCTCATCCACAACGTATACCTCCGTTAATCACGGTGAAAATATGAACCGCGCACGCAAAAAAAACCCCACAAAAACCTCACAACATCACCGCCGAATTGTCAGGCCGATGTCAGTGGTCGTGTCATGCTCAACATTGGTAAGATGAACTTCGCTAAAATGTAACGACTATGAGAATACTATAGATGGCGCAATGCTTTTTTTTTTCCAGCCAGGTCAGGACGTCTTTTTCACATTTTTTTTTTTTTTGAAAATTGAAAAATCGGAATGTTCCGTTTTTGGGGGTCCTAAATTTTTTAAAAACGGGACAATTCCGTTAAAATCGGGACGGTTGGCAAGTATGCAATGGAAGTGCGGGGTACCTTATGCAGTTAAGTGTTAAAGTTTGAAACCATGCAACCCATCCCTCTATCCTATGTTAGTTCATGGTGCATTGTATTAAATGAAGGATATATGTGACCCGTCATATCAAAAGGTACCTTAAGGGTGGCAAAATCAAAATCAATTTTTCGGTCTAGTCTTAAAGCTGAGACTTCAAGCTTTAAAATGACACCTTGCTTTTGGTTATTGGATGTGCGATTGTAAAGTTACATTGAAATTGGTAAAAGGCATCGGTCTGATTCAGAAAACTATCGTTCTGAGAAAATCATGTTTAAAGTTTCTGTACTGGTAAAACTTCAATGGGGAAAGGATTTTTATATCGATTTTTAAAGCATTTGTCTTATGTTTTGGATG
>JXSR01S049868.1:20003-32376 GCA_000969725.1 Ophiothrix spiculata
AACGTACTTAACGTACTCAAAACGCATTCCCACCGGATGGATAACGAATTGAACGTGTTTCTGCCGAATGCATAACGAACATCACCGTACAGTAAAACAGTGTACGTTATTCGTACGTTTTCGTCAATACGGTGATGTGTGACACCGCCTTAAGATGGGTATTTGTTTTGGCACCAAATATACACATATGGAAAAATAATTTATTGGGTGACCATTTGAACTTGGTGTCTAGTCTTGTTCAAATTCTAATCCAATAATATACTGCAGGAATAAGTTCAACCTACTTCTTATTGCTAGCGTAGATCATTGCAGTTGTGGAATAGAGCTGTCAACTGTCAACTGGTTAACACAGATACGCACCCCAAGCAGAAAATTAAGCCCAATACCCGAAGCACAGACCTTATGTTTTATTAAAAAAAACCTTCTATTTAATAAGTCTCACCTAAAAATAAAATCAATCACGAAATCGATGTTTATGTACAATTATTACAATAATAGAACAAAAGTGCATTTAACACTAAAGTGACCAAGGGGGTGTCCTAGGGGCCCTACAACAGGTGTTTACGCGTAGCTTGAAAACGCAAAACAAATTACATCGCCGCTCCATGTAATTGTCAAACTTAACGCAGCGGGTCCCTCAGTGGCAAAAAAAAAAATCAAATCAATCCAGTCGTTTTCACGCTAATTAGCATAAAGTGATTTTTCGAGGGCGCTGTTCAAAATTTATTTTGCCCACAAGGGGGTGGGCGGAATTGAATTTGCATTTTTTTTTTTTTTTTTTGCAAATTCCCATAGGATTACATGTGATTTTACTAATATACTTTTGAAAATTCTTAATATACACTGATAGTTCTTTTACAATGATTCAAATGTCAAATCCGTTGGAGTTGGGCGATCAACTCCACTCAGAATAACTTTTTATTTGCAAATTTTAAAATGATCGTGAGAGAGGTATACATGCCCGCCACAGTAAACAGCACACCCGTTTCTGAAACAGATTTTACCATTTTATTTGTTTAGTTTTGAGATATTATCATAGGAATTGATTTAAAATTAATTGATACGTTTTTCTATTTATTTTTCTCTTCAGTTTGTCTCGAATTTGCATTTATGAGGATCGTGTGTTTGCGCCCGGGCAAAACCAAGGTGATTTTTCTTTCACAAAAAAAATTATTAAAAAAAATGCTTCGAAAAAATTCAAATCATAACATCCTCGAACAAAAATATAAATACAAAAATAATAATTAAAAATAGAAAAATAGAGCGTCTCCGTTCCCCCCCCCACCCCTGTTTGCCCATAAAATCGAAACCGAACAACTTTTTTTAAATTTTACTTCGGCAATGTAATAACACTTGCAATGTGCAAATTTGAGCAAAATTTCATGCTATGATTCCAGGGTTTTTGAAATTTTGGCGGGAAAATTTTTGACGCGGCATAAAAGTGGTTTTTCGCCATTTTGAAACGGGTCATTCGATTTTTAAATTGTGTCTGTATTTTGGTCCTTTTATACATGCTTTATCATAGCTCTGATGAGCTTGATTTTAATTTCAAAATATGATTGGTTTGCGAAATACTAGGTTTAGGCCCAGAAATACTATGTCTACTTAAATGAGATTTTAGTAAATTAAAAAATGATAACAGTTGGTCTTCAAACAATTCTAAATTAAAGCAGCTGTTCGTTACAGAGTTCTATCCTCCCCGAGCTCAACCCTCCCGGAGTAAAAAATCAATTTGATACAAAATCCCAGGGTCAGTAGTTAGAAGAGCCAGATAGTAATGGTATAGAAAGGGTAGTACACAAATGTATTACAAATGACTATTTTCAGCTCTGAACCAGAGCTAGCTTTATCATTGACCAGTCTTTCAACGTAAAATTCATATCGGAAGGGTTGTTTTTTTTTTTTTTAAAAAGGGGGGGGGGGTACCTAGGACCCCCCCCCCCTTTGGGCACCAACGGGTGGGAAATACCTTGGTCACTAAAATATTAAAGTAATAAATGCAATTAAAATGATAAATGCCCCATGCCACAGTAATACTGTAGACCAGAGGTTCTTAACTAGTTTTTACAATGCACCACCAAAAAATGAAATTGTATATAGGGTAATGCGCCAAATGCGACCACTTTCAGTATATTTCGTATGTATTTCTTTGTTTTTGATTCAGAGCACCAATCAGTACTTTTCAAAGGTACATGCGATGGTAGTTAAATACCACAGCTGTAGACTATGTTTACTATATCTACTAAGTTTACTTATTCTAAGTCGTCCTTTGTGTAAGACTGCAAAGGGCTGGAGCCTGGGCTGGAGTGACAAAACGGGGAAGAAAAACGGTTATTTAGTGTACTTTTAGATTCTTTATTTTGATCATGTGTAATGAACTTCTGCGTCTTTTTACTTGATAGTCCAAGTTGCTGAAGATGTATGTTCTCATTCATCTAGTTGAAATAAATATAAATGATAAATAAATTATTTGAACTTACTTTTGCAACTTGCGACGTTGCGACCCTAATCAATGGTCTTCAACAGGCATCTGAATCCTGGGGATGATCACGTGACAGACGGCTAGTTTTGAAAAATAAACATCAAAACATATCTGATCTACTTTCCAACATGTTACCACGTGACGCGTTTGACAGGGTTGCAGAATTCGTCTCCAAGGCACAGATTGCGCAACATCGTAGTACGAAGGACCGCCATCTTAAAAAATTTGCATAGAATCTTCTCGTGCGGATTTAGATTTGAATTGGAGGAAACAACAAAGAAACTGTACTGAGCTCGGAAACTAAGAAATGGGTAAAAAACCTTTCAGATCGCCCGTTATCAGACTGTGAAACGTCTATTCTTGTGAAGGGACTAAATTATGCAGTAGCACAGGCGAAAACCCCGGTTGTCGAATTCATCACCACGACAGAGAACGCTATTTTGCAGGCCAATTTAGACCCAACGGAAGCAGAAAGGTATGCAACACACTTATGTATGTAACACCAATTTACCGTATTTGAATGTTACCAAGAAAGAGAGAAAAGCTTTATCGGACTTAACAAAATATGGCTCGCTTGTTAATGCACCGGCAGATATAGGGATTTTTTGTTGTTGTTGAATAAACATGATTACAACGCGAAGTGTAAAGACCTTCTGAAAGATTAAAGACTTACAAACCAGTCGGATATAACCGTACGAGCGGTTTCAGAAAGAAGGTAACTGACTTTACTAGTAAATTATTCAAGGAAGGTACAATAAACTATGATTAAAAAAGGAAATGAGATCCTCCTATACTGAGCCAACTGTACCAGCATTTTATGGTTTGCCCAAAATCAACAAACCAGATCCTATACCAATTAGACCAATTGTCAGTAAAAGTGATAGTGTAACCTATAATTTAGCCAAACACGCGGCGGATTTACTTGGACCTTTAGTCGGCCAGTCACCTCACCATATTAAGAACACTTAATAACCATATCAAAGACATTACTTTAACTGACACAGAAACTATTACATCATATGATGTCAGTGCATTATTTACGTGTATTCCACTGGACACGGCTCTAAGTTCGCAAGAGTTTGGTAAACGACCCCACTCTGAGTGAACGCACTAATTTAACGGTTATTCAATTTGTACAACGTGTGGATATATGTCTCAGAACAACATATTTTTCTTATGGAGGCAAACATTTCAAACAGCAACATGGGTGTGCAATGGATTCACCAGTGTCACCTATTGTGGTTAACCTATATAGAAGCATTTGAACAGTTAGCTCTAAATAGTTATACCGGCAAAGTACCCAGACTCTGGCTTCGATTCGTCGATGACACCTTTGTAATTCTCGAAACCAGTGAACTTAATAATTTCTTTGATCATATTTACAATATGGACAATAACATCAAGTTCACTCAAGAATCATGCATAGATGGAAAACTTGCTTTCCACTTGCTTTACTGTGGAATGTCCACCTAGATCCCCTGATTTAAACCTCTCTGGATATTTTGGAGGGGAGATGTAAACAGGGATCCCATCAGTAGATTTAAATAAATTACGCGATCACATTGTTGTAGCACTATAATAACAAGGATAACTGCGACAGTATGTATGACCGAGCACAGCTATGCATTAACCTTGGAGGAGGCGATCAGAAGGTAGAAGGGGCAGCGGCAGGACAATTAATGTTAATATGCTGAGTTTGTGGAAAGAGGTAAAAAACACATTTTATTAAAATGGCAATAACTCACTATTAGCAAAATTCCACCCAAATGACCTCCTTTTAGCAGTGTTTTATCCCAATGATCCCCTTTTAAAAGGTGTTACCCCAGTGACTTTTATTTCACCTTACGACCTGAATGGCTTTATTTGTTACTGGGGTTGGTACCTGAATGACCCCATATTTTTGATAGTCCTCATTTTACCCGATAGGCCCCTATTTTCAGCCTGGACTAAGCAGACACCTATCACTTTAGATAGGGAATGACCCCTCCCCGGACATAAATCCTTAGTGCTGTATAAGATAAGATAATGTGTCTGGTTAATGTGACATTACGTATAAGTCAAACATTTCCTACTATAGGCTTTGTAATACACAGATATATACATTCAAGCTTTAAAGGTCTGAAATATAACGCAGGAAAATAAGAATCACTTAGTTTCATACCGGGGTCTCATTTCAACGTGTTCAGATCATCAAGTGCTTTTGTTAATGCCGTATACTCAAACCTTTCTCGATGGCTGCTTTTGGTACAGTTATTTTATTAACATCATTTCTTGGAATTACAGCTCAACATAACGGTGAGTAAATTCTGAAGCAGTAGAACCCAGTGTGCGATGTATTCATTAGGCTTAGTAATAATATTACTCTGTATCAATGACTGCCTGATGTTATGTTAGGAGTTCAATATAATTCGCCCTTTGCATGGATCCGCCATTTGCGGGGAGAGCCTCGATCACGAGGTCAAATATGCGCGCAGATTGGCGCATATGCAGGTAAACGCAGCCTCAATTGCGCGCCCATAAATTTCAACGCATCCACGCGAAAACTACTGGCGCGTTAAACCAGTAAATTTACTGTCCAGAACGAGGCTCTCCCCGCAAATCATGAACTCAAAGGTGAAGTCATTTCCTTCAGGAGATTTGAGACTCATTTACAGACAAAGGAGTCTCAAATCTGTTAATTGGTCATGAATATAATCGATAATCAATCATTCCGTTTTTAAAGTTAAAGCAATACTATAAAGTGTTAAAAATGAAGCGCCCCCTGTCACCCATGACTTTTGATTTTTTTGGGTTACTTTTTTTTGTAGTTATGCATGTGCTTTTATCCATTTTTTGGTGGCAAAACCATTTTATTTCGACAAAATACACTTAATAAAAGGCTTTTAGAAAGTAATATTCCTACATTTTTTGCTGTTTTTACTATAAACCATTTTTGATCAAAATCTTATAGTATTACTTTAATAGAGTCAATTTAAAATTATTTCTGAGCTACCAAATATTTTGTGCAACAAGTCTTTGTTATCATAAAATCTTCTATATCATTCCAATGCATCTTGTAACCGATAACGGATGCTTGGTGTTGTAAAACCCCAAACATTTTCATCAAATACTCCTCAATGTGGTTTGTTGATTTTTCATCACCATTACGTTATCGTTCAAATACATGATAATTGTATCCCAAAAGAAAGATAGCAAAGACTTGTTGCACCCAAATATTTAGCAGCTCATAAGAATTGTAAATTGAACCATGAAGTTTTGCGAGACCTGTCTATACACTCCATTTATCAATATTTACACTGGTTATTATGTGAGGCCTGTCCCTTAAAATGAGCGGAATGTATTCGGATATTCCTACGAGGCTCATTCCAGTGAAAACTAAACCTTTTTTTATTTCAAACAAAAACTCAGCTTTTTTATTTGACCATATGAGCAGTTTTTTTCAGTCATACGTTTGTTACTCGGTACGTGAGAAGTATTTTCTAATCAGAAATTTTGAATTTTTTCTATCCGTGCATGAATGAGCACATGTTTTAATTCAAAAATGTCACAAACGTTACCGAAAAGTTACACCAAAATGTCACAAACGTTACCAGACGTTACCAAACAAAACATTGCATTAAAAGAAATCCAGACGGTAGAATTCCCTACCACTTTTATGAACTATTTGTAGATATGTTACCCATCATCTGTGAAAAGCGCAATAAAATATTTGCAAACATGTCCGAGAATGTTTACTTTAAAGTCATTTGGAGCAAAAACCCATTTCCGTGCACGGTCACAAACGTTACCGAACGTTACATGAACTTTATTCAGTATCATGGCAATTATTTTAATCTTTAAACACCTGCATGTCTGCACCATTATCAACAACAAACTCGTTGAAATTATGTTTATGCTAGGTTCTGTGGCCATTTAAAAGTGAAATTTTCCTTTTTTCGGTCACAAACGTTACTTTTGAATCACCCACGAATGTTTTAAAAATATGGATTTTGCTATACAGAATTCTATAAAGCGAGGGAGTTGTAACAACCCTCCGTATAATTGTGAAAATCGCTCCGCACAAGGGGTTTAATTAAATGTTTGCTTGGCTTATATAAAGATTCGTTTTACACTTGATGCTTGTTATTACTTCGAAAGTGATTCTATATAGAGGTGGTCAATGTATTTTGTTTCAGTCCAGTGTATTTTTTGCCGAAGTCCAAAAAATGAATGTATTTTTTTTTTCAAACTACATAGTAAAAATATGAAATCCTGCAAATTTCACGATTATTGGAAAATCAGAAGTAATTAAAAAGAATAATTGAAAATCGCATATCGTCATGTTTTACCTTAACATTAAACCAGTGGCAACACATTGGTCAATCAGACTTTCGCCCAGGGAAGTTATAATTCATTTTGGGAATTGTCATTAAAAGTGAATGCTACTCATCTGCATTGACACAACATGACACACCTGTTGTTAGTGATTAGTGCAGTTCAATTATCGAGCCTCATTTTCTTTGCTGCTGTGGTAACGACACCGTTGCGTGCTAGACAAAAACCTTCTTCTATTCAAAAGCATTGGAAATTCAATTCGGCAAGGTTCATTTCTAAGTTTATTAGAGTGTAACATATACAATGTTGTTAAATCGGATGCTATTTTAAAGAAGACTTACTAGAAATTTTAAATGTTTAAGAATAATTATTCAAATACCTTTAAAGAATTTGAAAATAGGTTTTTTCTGTCTAAAAAAAGGAGATAATATCAAATTTGAGAGGTTTGCATATCAAAATGACCGTATTTTAAAGAGGAATCTTAAAAGGTCAACTTCAAATCATATAGATAAGGCACGCTCTATAAAGCTGCTCAATGTTTTGTACCTTTCCGCAAGACGCAAGAGTCATGATCGGCTCGATAGCAGTTATACCACGGAAAGATTATACGGCAATCAAATAACGGCGATACGCTATATGACCATGATGACTTGCAAAGGCCTGGTATATAGGTTAGGAATACACTAAACATTTTTCGTAAACATGGTAGAGTCTTATGGGGGGTAATTGGACTGAATGCTGGGTTTTGATTTGTGTTTCTATCATAAAAAGGATTACCTTCAGGCTCAGACGATAATTGAATTAATTTATTAATAAAGTGTGAACTATAATCAAAGAAATATACTTAGTATTTATTATATTTGTTAAAAGCGTTTACTTAAAGTTCACCATGATAAATATGGGTATATTTTCAATCCCTATTGCACATAATGGAACGGTTGCTTTTAGCATGCGCATATGACAAAATGGCCCTATTTCAAAAACCGTTTGCTTTTTTTTTCAGTTTTTCTTTCAGCATTAGTAATTATCTTTATTTTGATGTATTATTTGTCACAAGGGGTTGTATGTTTCTATTTAGCCGTGTGTCGCCATCAATCAGCAATAAGTGCCAGATTTGATTTCTGCTATTTTTGACCCCAAATTATCAAAATATCCTGAATAATTGATTTTTTTGTCGTTATTGTTAAGGTAGAACACCGGCTCTACAAAACGTATCAAGGAAAATCAAGGTGTTTCACATTTGTTTTGCCACTTAAAATTACCTTTGGAAATTCGATTTTTACAGTTGGCGTGTTGACCACCTCTAATCTATAAACATGCCAGATCTAGAGATCACTCAAAATGTAACTTACTAACAAATGGTGTGCAATTTAACTTTTAGTAAGAAAAGAAATTGGGATTTTATTATCTTGTCCTGATGCAAATCATTTCATGACGTCACTAGTACTCTGTCACGTGACCAACCTCTAGAATCAGATGTCTGTTGAAGATAATAATTATATAATAAGATAATGTACATGTTGATTTAACATGCCCAATGATTTATTTATGTATTTTGAAGCATACTAATGGTTTTAAACGAATTTGTCCTTACTTTCCGTTTTCAAGTAAATTCGACATGCGAAACTGGTGCGGACATAATACAAAGAGAGTTTGTTGACATTGGAAATGAATACGCAGCCGTGATGTCAACTCATACTTGGGACTGTGATGGCCCGGTCGTGGAGTGGCAGTATCTTACCTTCAACGCGAGAAATATACACATGATAGCTTTCACCAGGGTTGATAATGTTTCAACTAACTGGAAAATTGTTGGCTATAATAACATAACAGCGATTTCTAGTGGGTTTGGAAGCTTTGAGGTTCCAGAAGATGAACGTGTTTGGGTAGAAGCTGGTGATGCTATAGGATTTTCTGGTTCAGATGTTAAATTTTCACGCGATGGTGGTTTAGTCTACATGAATAGCTTTTCAAATATGGGGGACCATTTAGAGGTTGGTGAACTTTACGAAATGAGATGGCCTCATCCAAACAATCGGACATACTCTATGAAAGGAATCATTGGTGAGTTGTTATTAGTCTTATAAACTACCATTACTCACAGTAATAAGAGACGTTGGAGGGCGTAGGTATTAGCAACAACACTATGTTGCCTGTAAAACATTTGTAGCTGATCGCTGCTATATGTCCTACACCAGACAATACTTAGACTCTATGAAAATAAACTCTTCCTTGTACCTATATGTTCAGTTCGTCTATCTCCCAACTTTAGATATAAGCTCTTCATAAGCAATTTAATTTTTAGTTCCGGCGATCAATAATAGATTAACTTTTTTGCGATATTTTTTTCTTGACGTGACCTGTCGGATAGTTCGTACTTCAAACCCTGGCCCTGTAATCAAAAAGGGGGTTAATGCTAATATAAAACCGAGATGTGGATAAATGTATTAAGAGTTTTTTTTTTAAATAAGATAAGTTTTGTTTGACTGTTGTGAATAAAAAATTGTTAATTTCATTACATTTTTAATAAAATTGTCAATGTTAAACTCTGAAAATCACGAACTGCAACATAAGATATCAAACATCACATTCATGAAATTTGAAAAATATATCTTTCCTGTAAAATCAGTAACTAAATCGAGAGAAAATTCAGTACAATTAGACATACGTAAGCGACATGGTGTCGGTCATCATATTTTCCCGATTAAACGTTGAACATCGTAAACGACAAGTCGCACCTTTCGAAGGTTTGGGGCTATATAGGCAAAGATGACGTCTTTTAGCATGCATGTGGAAAGCAGATGGACTGATGACATCAATAATTGCACTATGCATATTGTTTACACATGTTTGTTTACGGCCAGAGAAACGGTTGAATTTTACAGATTTTATCATGTTTATCTAAAGAAATTCCCAAGTTCCTTTGAAAGTAATTTATTTAAGGAAAATCAATCTAATACGATGGAATACGCCGGCAGGATTCGAAACTGGGACCTTGTGCACTAAAATCATGTAGCCCAACCACTACACCACACAGCACGATGACGAATAGCAGATGTTTTAACAATTTATATGTAACAATAGGCAAGTGCCACTTAATCGATCGCTTCCGGGGTTACATGGTGTTTTGCGTAGAAATTCGATGTCTTATTTGACCTCATGAGACCAAGCCTCACATTCTATTACGTGAAGCGTGTTTTACCAAGAACTACCGCGCTTTTTTAGCAAACCTGTTATAGACGTGTTGTCGCTTTCAGTTGCCCAAATGGCTTAACTATATTAAGTCTAGAACCGTAGATTTTTGGCAAAACGCAAAGACCAAATTTGACCTCAATCAAAGAAAAAAATCGCTGTAGAAATTACATAAATGTTCACATATATTTCGCAAAATTATATATATTGGATTTCAGAATATTTTTTACAACATTTATTCATCTATATGCAACATTGTTTTGAATTATGATCTATTTGGATGAGTTTATGGGCATTTTCAAATTTGTGTCTCAAATTCCTGAATATTCATGAGCATCGTCGAAACAATGGTCTGTGCCGTTTTTTATCCATTAAAAATAAACTTAGCCACTTTTCTCGTACTTGAGTGTTGGCTGGTACCGTTTTGCGTGTATAACTGTTGACAATGAAATATTCTCAGAAAAATACCAGTGTGTACTGAGGTCCTATGTAGATGAGCTTATAATGATATTTGATGTTTCGATCTGACGATCGATATTAAAAAAATCTTGGTTGCAAGATTTTGTTTTATTAACGTGACCTGCCGATATAGCTGATTTTGAACTCTTATTATCTGAAAAAGGAGAAAGGAAATGCAAATTGGGAACATGGGTATGAAAATTTGGAGTTTTTTCCATTATAATGTAAGTTATTTTTTGCTATTGATTAAAAGGATGCAATATATGGTATTTTCAAAAAAATTTGAGCCTTTTTAAACATACGAATTTCAACCCTTACATCAATTTTGTTTTAGTAGATAAAAAGACACCAGTTTGGTCGATTCTGCTAGTAAAAATATGAAAACTCAGATTGATGAATTTGAAAAATATATTTTGCCTATAAGACTTTAAAATTGAAGAAAAACAAGGAGAAATAATTACGCTGATGTGGTCTATGAAAGGTACCTAATAACTTCTCTTCATACTTGCCTGCGTTTTCGATTACCAGCACCTTTTGTCACGACGGGGCATCTGATACCAGCAGCGTGCATGGAGCTCAGACCATGCGCTTTGAATGGCTCGGCCCTCGCTGTGTTGAAATATTTTGCATTTCATGTGAAAATTAACACATCTGTTATGTGTTTTTTTGACTGAAAAGTAACTTTTTGCGTTCTTTATATAAATCATGTCAAAAATTCGAGAATTTCATTCGTGACAGTGAATAATTGAAGAAAAATCAACACGCCACGGCAAAAAAAAAAAGAAAAGATATTTACAAAACGACTACGACGGGACTCAAACGATCTTCAGACTTACAGTCTGATGCCATCACTAGACCACGCGAGACTGGCTTGTTTGCTAGCTTATGTCATTTACTAAATCTATTCTGCGTATTTAAGGCAATTGTTTACGCATGTGATTGGACCCACACGAATATACCCATATAGTCCTTAGGCTGGGTAGGTTCCCGTGTGCACGAGTTGTACCCTCAGTTACTCTTCACAGTCATGGACTAGACCTTTAGACATGACAAAAAAGTGAGGGTAGACTTTTTGTACCCCGGCACTTTTTTTCGCCAGAGGGCGTTTTCAAAATGGCTACCAAAATGCCCTTATTACCATATGTTGGTGGTTTTATAGTTACTATATGGGGGTAAAATGACCTAGCTTTCAGTATTTTTCTATACTTTGATGATCTAGAATGTATAGAGGGGTCAGATTAACCAATTAAATGTATTCTTGATAGAGGGCGTTTTCAAAATGACCGCCAAAATGGCATTAATACCACATATTGGTGCTTTTATAGCCATTATGCGGGTGTAAACTGGGTAAAATGACCTAGTTTTCAGTGGCTTTCTATACTTTGATGATCTAGAATGTATAGAAGGGTCAGATTAACCAATAAAATGAATTCTTGATAGAGGGCGTTTTCAAAATGGCCGCCAAAATGACATTAATACCACATGTTGGTGCTTTTATAGCCATTATTCGGGGGTACAATGGGGTAAAATGACCTAGTTTTCAATGTTTTCCTACAATTGTATGATTTCAAATGTAAAGAGGGGTCAGATTAACAATTTAAATGTATTTTTGAATTAGGGCGCTTTTCAAAATGGCCGCCAATATGACATTAATACCACATATTGGTGCTTTTATAGCCATTATTCGGGGGAACAATGGGGTGAAATGACCTAGTTTTCAATGTTTTCCTACAATTTGATGATTTCAAATGTAAAGAGGGGTCAGATTAACAATTTAAATGTATTTTTGAATTAGGGCGCTTTTCAAAATGGCCGCCAAAATGACATTAATACCACATATTAGTGCTTTTATAGCCATTATTTGGGGTACAATGTGGGGTAAAATGACCTAGTTTTCAATGTTTTCCTACAATTTGATGATTTCAA
>JXSR01S049868.1:33071-58416 GCA_000969725.1 Ophiothrix spiculata
TTTTGTCATGTCTAATAGTCTAGTCCATGACTGTGGAGAGTAACTGAGGGTACAACTCGTGCACACGGGAACCTACCCAGCCTAAGGACTAATACGTCAAATCTGTTTTATCAATATTTATCGTTAGATTTTCTGGTGAACTAACACACTAAAGGTTCAAACTTTGTTTTTAGCGGTACAGTTAAAATATGTAATACTGATAAGTACTAATTTTAGCCTAAATTTTGATACCCAATTTCATCGCTCTTGTCAAAATAAACACTCCGTTCAATGTCTCGGTATTGGACATTCAGTTCAAAAATTCAAACTTTTTAAAATTGTTAAATGTTTTTAAGACTTTCTTTTATAAGTTCTGCGTAGAATTTTCTGAAATTCAGACTTCATTCAGTGATTTAATTCAATTTTAAAATCTTGTACTCAGCCTTATGAATATTCATACCCATTGCCTAGATAGCGATACTGGTAATTTTTCATGCATAAAAGAATATTAACCATTGGACAATTACGGAAGCTGGTATCGGACTGATACGATTTCAGGTATTGTACACTGTTTTATAATTACTATAATTAAATGGTAAAAATTATAGTAAAATATATAGACAGATTTGGAATTAAAAAAATAAAAGTTAATTAATGTAGGAACAGTTTTGTTATTTTGTGAGGAATGTGCAAATATGATTTTCGTAACACGAGAACACATAGATTGTTTCCTACATTTGCGTTTAGAAACCCTCCGTGCCTAAACCTAATAATCAATCCGCTTACTTCAATCTCGAGATATGTTAACTTTAGTGAAAAAACAAAAAACAAAATAGTACCACTTTTATTCTTTAAGAAAGCAGTGTATGGAAATCAGTTGGAACATTTTTTTTGTCCTTGAACTTGTAAGTTCAAACAGATTAAAAACATTATCAACTACGTTTGTTTGTTAACAAATAGATAATTTATTGTCTCCTATTTTCATGGTTTCCAAAATAATTAAAATCAATTAAAACAATTTAAACAACCTTTAAAGTAAAAATCTGGACTTCTGGAAATCGTGTGAAGTTTATAAAGGTGTCATTTTAATCCTTAAAGAATGTTCTTAGCAAATATTTAAAAAAGTGAAAATGACAAGAAGCGGCATTTACGGTTGGTTTGGGATGGATGGTCACATATTGTCCGTATGCACTTGAAATAAGCAAATTGAACAAAATAAACGACCTTTTAAAGATGTGTCCTTTTTTCTCATTATAATCCTGTACCATTATGTTAAACCAGAACTGTTAAACTATTAGCCTATTTCGCCAAAGATGGCCCTTTTCAACTTGTAAAATGTACATGTTTATACAAGATGTTCCAAAAATGATTACATGTAGAAAAATGTTGCGTGCAAAAGCCAAAAACCATAGTAGTTTTGTACAAATAGTATTACTTTTCTCTTCTAGATACTCGTAAAATATATCACAGCACAATTAGGTTTTGAGTAGCAACAGCTAAACAAACAAAGGTAGATACCAATGTCAGAAACGCATTTATTCAAAATTCAACAAAATAATAAGTATACAACGTTTTGTGATATTTTAATGTGCAATATTTTTTTTACATATTTTTAAAATTGAACAAAACTTGGTACAATTTTTAATGAATTATAATTGAACTTTATCTCCAAGTATATCTAATATGCAAATCATTTAGAGATACCTGCATTCCATGCATTCCCCACCGCTGTTTGATTGATAGGTTCTTTCATTAATTTTTCAACAAAAATGCACTACAATAATTGCAGGCCCGGGCCCTAAAAGTGTTTAAATTCGTTCTAGAATTAGGTGTTGAACTGTAAAAGTTGTTTCCAAATTTTAAATTTCATCTAAAAAATGCTCATTTTAGATCAATATACATCATTTCTAGCCCATATCTTGAGATCTCCTTATTGGTGGCGCTATTCATTTGTTTTTTGAAAATAACTATATACATATTCCATAAACTCAATATTTGCTGTGTGAATTTAACATGAATTTATTTGTTTTTCGTCTCCGTTACCTTATTCATGTGGCAAAAGTCAAAACTAAGGGTCAAAGATTCTTAAACCTGGAAACTTGATTTATAGAAATAGCGCCACCAATAATGTGCCTTTAGCTATAAATGGCTATTATTAGTGATCAAACAGCGGTGTCCAGAATGAGTTGATTATATAGACCCACCATATCGATAATTGACATACTCCCTCCGTTGATGGGGTAAATAAACAGGACCGGACGGGGGACTCCGGAACTCAGAGCGAGAGCAAGTAGTGTATTTATCATACTTGGCCTCGTTCTGAGTTCCGATTCCCCGCCCGGTTCTTTGGATTTACCCCATCAACGGCGGGAGTATGTCAATTATTGATATGGTCTATTGAACCTGTCAATCAAATTGTGGCGCGAAAGTTAAAGAATACTGCAATAAGTAAATTCCACTTTTCACGGGTAGTATTAGTTCTTTAACTGTTTGAATTTAATAAAATATATATCTGGATTATATGACGCTGAAACTTACAGCTAGGCCATGCTGAAATTATAATTTCCTTTATTTATTCCCAAAAGTCCGATAAAAATTAGATTCGGTGGCCATTTTGCCCAAAATCAGATTTTGATATAACTGAAGCAATATATGACGTCATAATCACGTAACAGCTTGTCGGATTTTCATGATTTAGGTATCGATGGATGGAAGAGACCCTACCCTATACTATGTTGTAAAGCAACCTAACTTTAAGAATTGCATCAAGCGAACTTGTTTCTATTTTAATGAATTTGAAAAAATACGTGTCTGACATAGCTTTGACGGAAACTCAAAAAATAATAATGCTGTGATATTAAAACATCTTGAGAGGTATGTATCAATGGTTATGCATAGTTTCTCCAACTGCTATAGTTTTTGAAAACTATTATTTTTCTACATGTAACCTACATGGGACACCTGGTACATATGTGTTATTCTAATTTCTATACAGGGTGTATCAAAGAGAAGTTGACAGTTATTAATGTGCATCCATTTAAAAAAGTTTAATAATACAAATTTGTTTTGAATTATAAGTAAAATATACCATTTTTTCCATTACAGAAAAATAACAGATGTGCGACAACCAATACGAACATTATGGTCAATTTTGTAAATTGTAAATAAAATCCGTTGTGCAAAGATTGCATGCTTCCACACTTGCAATGTTGGCAAAAGGTAACATTTTAGCTTAAAAGAAGATCAAATGAGACTAAACAAATAAACTTCTGACATTTGAAGGCTAAATTCTTTCCATTTTGGTCTTGTAATGACAGTTTAACCCTCGTCTTCCTAAGCCTTTTTCTGTAACACGTCTTCCTGAGGGGGTGGGGGGGGTGGTTACCACCCCCCCTGTGATTTTGAACTTGGGACCCCCGAAAGTTATATTGTTTGATACTATGGTATAGGGTAGGGTCTCCTCTTTCCATTGATACCAAGATCATGAAAATCGGTTGAGGCGTTACGTAATTATGACTTCACAAAGTATTTCCGTACCGAAAATATCGACTTTTGACAAAAATGGCCACTTTTTCAAAAAATCGTTGTAAGAGTTCTAAATGTCCGATTTTCGTCGGGTTTTTTGCTAATAAATGAAGGAATCAACAATTCTAACATGTTCTGTAAGTTTCAAGTCAATAGCATGCAGATATTTTTCAAAATGGCGATTTAAAATTTTCCGAGGTGGCAACCACCACCCCCCCCCTACCAGTCGACTTTGACGGCCTACCATAACCCCACCTTAGGTGGTACCCCCGATTTTTTTTCGTCAAAATGACCGCAAAGGATGTAAAATCAATTACCCAAATGCCCGGGGTCGCTTTGTTTTGGGTTTTGGTGCAATCGGCGATCATCCATTAGGGGGGGGTGGTTACAACCCCCCCTTAGGAAGACGAGGGTTAAGTGATAGATAAACTTGGATATTTGACAATTGTCTACCATTTTTATTATACTTCATTTACAAGACTATTTCATTGTCAACACAAAGAAAAACAGCATTCCTGGATACTTAAATTCTCACTGCTGTGACATCAGTAATAATTTCCCAACGTCAATTGGTTTGATGGTTTCAAAAGGGCTAGTTCATGGCAAAGACATTAACGAATAGATCAATATCTTTTGATTAATGTTTAAAGCGGATTGCAACCAAAAGTGTCGCATTCTGTTTAACAGAGCCCTAATCTGACATGGAGGTAAAGTTAAAGTTCTCTAGTCTTTGAAGAGAAAAGAACATAAGGATCTTTCGTTATTTTTATTGACTCTGCGCAGCCGGTTTTATTTACATTTTACAAATTCGCAACTGCTATTTCTTATATATTGAAAGACAATAGTCTATTTAACTTATAATTCCAAAGAAATTTACAGAATGTACGTATCATACGTTTTGAAATAGAGACTCATTAATAACTGTAAACATCTTTTGATACACCCTGTAGCCTACATGACATAATTGTGAAATATTGTTATCTATAGCTAGGATCATTGGCGGTCGTTGCTTCGTTTCAACATGTTCAAATAATCGGTTATTGATCCAATGATAGCGACGTGTTTATAACCATGTCAACAACCTTGACCTTAAAATTGTTCACAGCACTTTGAACAAGGTTGATTTATTGTATCAACTAAAGCTATAGTCACAATGTTCATACGAACAAAAGAATCTTTTAAGAACGAGTTTCGCACGACGTTCGCAAGAATGGGTATATTTTTGTACAAATATCTGACAAACTTTCATTTTTAGGAAATTTCTTTTCAAGGCAATGTTTTTCCCTTGACAAAAATGGGGTGGTGTTTTTTTTTATACAAATCAAAAAATAGCAGTAGCGTATCCAGGGGAGGGGGGGGGGCGGCAGAGGGGCAGACTTCCACCACCGGACAACTAAAATGGGGACGGAAAAGCGAAAAATGGGGACGAAAAGAAGGGGAAGGAGAGAGAGAAAGAGAAGGAAAGGAGAAAGGGAAGGGAAAAGAGGAAAGGAGAGAGAAGAAAAGGGGAAGGAGGGAGAGAATGGAAAAGGGAAGGAGAAGGGAAAAAGGAAGGGAGAGAAAAAAGGAGAGGAAGAGAGAAGAAAGAGGGGAAGAAGGGAAAGAAAGAGTAAGAGAAGGATAAAAGAGACAGAAAAAGGGGCAGGAGGGGGTGGCGTTTAAGTCCCCCCTAAATTTCACGAGGGGGGACGGACCCCCTCAATAAATAAAGATGAAGAAAAGGACAGGAAGTTGAAATTTTCCCTTTGTTTTGATAATTTAAATGTGAAAAATCAAAATAAATTTGCGTGCTTCGCGCGAATTTTCAGAGATTATGTAAATTATCAGTAAAAAGTTGCAATTTTTACGGACATTTCAAGATTTTTCAAACAATTTTTAGCTGAAATTAGCCGATTTAATTTATTTTTTTTTCGCGCGCTACGCGCGCATTACAAAATATAATAATTTTCCTCAGACCATTTGTTGATTAAAAAGAAAATAGCTGCCCCCCCCCCCCTAAAATATTATCCTTCCGTCGCTACTCCTTTAAATATCGCTAATTTTATTTTTTTTATTCATGAAAAAGATATTAACCTTTTCCTGTCTTAGGCCGTATGGGATACGGCTTAAATTATTGCCAGCTCAGGCGTAGGCCGTATGGCTACGGCCTAACTAACACTATAGTATAACTAATTTCATGACCTCTTACCATCCAAAACACTATCACTGGCAATGTATACAGTTCATAAAGGTATATTATGATGATGTTTCATTGAATTATGTAAAATATTTCTATAGATAAATTTAATTTACTTTAGAAGTCACTTTAGAGGTAAAATGGCGTCAGCCTGGAGCGGAAAAAGTGGTCAGACTGGAAGCAACATTAAGCCAAAAATTGACATTTTTTTTAGCGATAACCAATCCCTCAAGCACTGTGCGCTTGAGCCCCGCGCCCGTCAAGAGTAACGCGCATGGTCTTATGCGTGAATATAAAAATGGCGCACATGTAAGATCGCGTTTCGTTAGAGCGCAAGATACAGTACACTAGAAAGTAAGCTAAAAGCCCGGGATACTTTAATACTTTTAAATTGTGTCCAATAACGCTGATATCAGTTCACTCGTGTCCGACACCGTTTCTGTGATAGGCCACCTTAAAGTCCTGATAAATTATATATCACTGTAAAGCTATGATTGTAAAGATCGTCGACAAACCACATAAAAGTGGATAAACAGGGTGGAACAAATGTCATATAGGGTGTAAATATAGAGTTTCGTGCAAAAATGGTACCATAATTGATTTCATGATATCTTTATAACTGCATGTAATTCAATAATTTGACCCTTTGATATATGAAGGGGGTGCTATATACTTTTAAATAAACAAAACTTATAATGAAGGTGTTTGCTTCTGTACTGAGTTACAGTGTGATAAAATATTTCTTAAAAGTTAATTGGAATCCATTCTAAAGATACCAATTTTATACGATTTCATCCACAATTTCTTTTCATAATCACTGATTTTTCTTTTGTTCATAAATGATAACACTTCAGTTGGTATATACAAGGACAGGTAATAGCCAAATCATGCTATTGAACTATCGAATTATTTTTACCGCACACAAGAGGCATGACAACCGAAGGAAGGATAGGCTATTGTCTTCGACTAAAGCAAAAACGTCTAGAGGTTTTTAGTTGTGCTTTTTATCGTGTAAACACCAAAGGATAGTTAAGGATTGCAATTTCTCAAGTGGGAATTAACTATACTTATTGACTCCAGTGAATAGAATAAGTAATGGGTTATAGGAGCGGCTTAAAAACTCAACCGGCGGTTGTCTGCCGGTTCTGGGCGGTTCAACCGGAATAGAGAATAGCCAACCACCAAGAACCGCCCAGAACCGGCAGACAACCGCCGGTTGAGTTTTGAAGCCGCCCCTAACAAAATATTTTACTGCGGATTACAAAATGTATTGTTATGCACGGACAGAACATTTGAACTTGCTAATTGTATAGTCAATCCAATGAGCTTCAATGCATTGTGATACATTTATACCTTCTCTGGTACATCCGCTCCGGTGCATCCTCGCACCCCTACCAAGTGCCATTCAAATGCTATTATTTCAAAAAGTAAAGAATAATTGAAGGTGAAACAATGGTGTATAGCCTTAAAAATTGTCAAGGGTATGGTCCATAAACCAAATCAATTGACCACACCTTACTGAAAATACATGGTAAAAATACTCCTGATTTTAACCGAAAACTGTAACGCCTCCACCCATTCACTATACTTCAATTCGTGACACAAATATGTTGATATAGACATGGTCGGTGAACATACCACTTGCTCATCAATGCGCAGACCGTTGAAGGTGTAATTATTTGTTGTTCTTTAAGTGAACGTTTTAAAGTACTAAGATTGATTTGTAATTTAGGGGGGGGGGATACCGTACTCCAACTTAAATTTGAAAGTATACATGTGTATTAAGTGCGAGCACGCTTTGTGATAGTGACGTATAGGGGGAATCTCAGTATGATATCACCCCTTTTTTATTCTTCAGAAGCGAGGACTTTTGTTGTAATGACGGTATTTTTGACATCATCCACCTCTCTTTATTTCACCTCTGCTCTTTTGCATTTTCCTTTTGGTCTCTTTTCCTTTTACCCTTCTTATATCGCTCTTTCTCTTCTGCACCTTTTTTTAAAGGGCATTCGACTAGTCCAGCATTATCCCCAATTTTTCCCCAACATTTTAAAATGTTGCATCATTTGAAGTATTAGCAGTAATAATTACAGCATGCAAAGTTTCATTGTCAAAATTCAAACCCTGTATTTCAAAATATTATATACTAGTATTCTTTTATTTTTTAATTATCGTTGTCGACAACGATAAATATAGGCTAAGAAAATTAATGAAAATTATGGCCATTGGTCAAACAAATTACAAAAGTAATGATATTTACAGGATAATATCAGACAAACATATACAACAACACATGACATCAAAAGTCTAGAAAAATCTACATGGTGGAACAGTGATAATTTGCATAAAACAAAATGGCTGCCAAAAACAGGGGGTAACATTTCAAAATTGGTTAAATCGTGTTAAAAACCATTCTATTGTGTTTCACTAATCACAAAGAATCAGAAAAAGTATACTTTTACCCATCTCTGATGTGTGGTTAATGAGTTATATCCAAAAACATGAAAGGTCATATCAATGGTCACGTGATATGCTCTATGGGAGACACAAATTTCAAAATCGTCGGATTTTTTTCAAAATGGTCTCAAATTATTTTTCTTGCAAAACTATCCACACGAAGTAATATGTACAGATGTACTGTTGTTATGGTTACAGATCAAAGTAAGCTTGGGGTTTCAGATTCCAATGTAATGGTAAACATGAACTTTGTTTTACCTGATACAAGAGCAACCACTGGTCAAAAGCACTTTTAACTATTACTTTATGTAGACACTTTTGCAGAAGGAACATTTTGAGACCATTTTGAAGAAAACCGGACAATGTTGAATGTTGTGTCTCCCATAGGACCTATTGCGTGACTCCTGATATGACCTTTCACATAATTGGATATAACTCATTAACCATACTTCGGAGATAGGTAAAAGTATACTTTTTCTGATTCTTTGTGATGAGAGAAACACGTTGAAATGGTTTTTAACATGATTTAACCAATTTGTAAATTTCACCCCCTGTTTTGGCAGCCATTTTGTTTTTATGCAAATTAATCGCTGTTCCACCGCTTAGATTTTTGAAATATTGTTATATACATATGTCTTAAATTATCTTCTAAATGTTGTTACTTTTGCAATTTGTTTGACCCATTTTTTTTAATTTTACTAGCCTAATACTGCCCCATAGACTTTAAACTTTAAACTAGTCTTTCTCAGGAGATCAAATGTTAACTCGAAAATTGTTTTGATTTATCTGCATTCTATGATGTCAAAGATAAGTGTTGCCTCTTTCTTGTTGCATAGCATCACTGAGTAATACGCCGGAGAATAGCCTCATATCGAGCAAAATAATAATAATTTTTGGCCTATCTAAATGTTTTGATCAAAATGTTCAAATATTTGGTAATTAACTTTTATTTTCTATATTAAGTATAAATCATCCACAAATGAAATTTCGAAATTATGTTCAATTCGCCTTTCAATATCATATAAACTCCCCTTTTCCACACTTTATAAGTGTAATTTATTGATTGAAGTCCATCGCACGAACGTTGTAAGAAATGTCTACGACCTTGCAAACTGATAATTATGAGTTTACAAACACTCTTTTATAGGACCACCGCAAGAGGTTCGTACGAAAGCTTACGAAGTGGTCAAATAAACATTATAGTTCGTACGAACGCCGTAAGGCTATTGTGACCATACTTTAGTGATGAAATGAACTTTAATATTTTCAAAGAAAGAATAAGACTTTGTTTATTTGGCCTTGCGTCGAAACATGTCCATCAAAAATCATGGATCTGTTAAATGTGTGGTGCTCTGGCATAATGAGCGGAAAGTCGCGATTGAAGATATTGAATAAATGGCTGCTAAAGTAAAAATATGATGAAAAGATCAAATTTCGTTTTTTGACATAAAACAAATGAATGCATTAGTGTTAACCTATATTCGGCGTTTTGAAGGTCAATTACGCCGGGAAGTGTAATTATTCACGGGTAATTGATCGCGTTTTGCTATGTTACACTATGGTAAACAGGAACTTTAACATCGATTTGCGACAATTTTTTACTGCCAGATTTTGAGTGGACTGCCTTGTATTTCGATCTCTAAATGAAAATAGTAGAAAGAAAGTATGACATATTATATATCATTCGAAAGCTGAGATTATGGAGAATTAAAATATGCCATAAACTCAATTTTGAAAATCGCGACTTTCCGCTCATTTTGCCAGAGCACCACACAAATATTAAATATTACCTTCAAAAACGGTAGAAAGCATGCATTGTTGCTAAAATTTCTTTAAGTATTCGAGAAAATTTGGTCTATATATATTCTATCTATGCATACAAAGTGAACTTTTCATTATTTCAATTGATGAAGTTGTAGAAACCCAATGGATCAAGAGGCACATAAAGTATTGTATCGACTTTTGGCAAAAATTGCCACTTTTTCGAAAAATCGTTACAAAAGTTCTAAATGTCCGATTGTTGTCGTTCTCTGCTAATAAATGAAGCGATCAACAATTCTAATATATTCTGTAAGTTTCAAGCCAATAGATATTTTCCAAAATGGCGATTTAAAATATTTCGAGGTGCCAATTACACCCCCCCCCCCTATCCATCACCACCCGCGGACTTTAACGGCCTACCATACCCCTTAGGTGCCCACATTTTTCCCCGTCAAAATGACTACAAAGGATGTCCCTAAAAAGTCCCTAAATGTTCAGAGTCGCATTGTTTTGCGTTTTGATGCAATCGGGGGGGGGGGGGGGTAGGAAGACGAGGGTTAATGAGTCGTTTCATAGATTTTGACCATCTTCAGTATTTTGACCACATCAACATTGAATTAAAAATTTGGTCACCAAATGTACTACTGTATGGAAGGTTATCATATCCTTCAATTAATGTTTGTGTCATTTGGATACACCTTTCCCCCCAAAAATCTCATCATTGTGCAAAGTTGGTCAGGTAAATTACACTTTTTGGAAAATAAAATTTCCAGCAATATATAACTTTGTGGGTATATATAAATAAGTGTATATACTAAGAGATATACTAATCAGTTTGATACACATTTTTTACCAATGTGTTTGTGTGAAACAAAAAATAGAACCAGTTAATAACTTACGCCCCTTTATGAAATTTGTATTTACTTACAGAGAAGCCAAACATTTCCTTCGACAAGGCTAGTAACACAATTGTGGAAGGCATGCTATTGAATGCTACGTTAACAAATTTAGGACAGTACAACCATACAATAAGTAAGTTATGTTTTATATTGTCTTGTCTGCACAAAAGTGTCAGAAAACGAAAAATTAGAATTAATTTAACAACCAACATATATTTTGCTTGTCTTGCAATGGTATTAATTGCAAGTTGTGAGACATGCATGTATGTGCCCAGATGGTGATGTAAACAATGTTAATAACTAATATTTGTATATGTACGTAAATTAGATTACAGGTTATCATAATAATGTCACTTTTCACATTTTTTTTCTACAATGAGGCAAATGTGGTTGATATCTATATCTGTTTTAGGATAGGAGCTCTTTTTTCTTCATATAAGAGCTCTGAAACTAGATGAAAAATCTGAACTTAAATTTACTCTAGACTCACCTCTATTGGCTGATCCAAGAATACAGTAAATTATCTATTTCTTAAGAAAAACACTTCGTACAAATATTTGTCCGTTCCTGAATGTCTTTGTAAAACTCTAAAGAATGTGATTGACATCTGACATAATATACTTATTTTTTAACCAGTTCTTTAAAAAAAACTTGAATGTCGCTTAAATGTCTCAAGTGCAGGTACATTAACGTAAAGTGGGATTTTGTAATTTGTATTGGTGTGACTTTGAAGTCATAAGAAATCGTATTTAATTGTTCACCTTTTGAATTGAATACAATTACAGCGGTAGTGACTACGGACGGCGATGCAACTGCAGGTATAGACTATGAACATCAAAACACGTCATTTACATTAACTAGAGGAGAACAGGCAATGTTTCAACTTCAAACAATCGGCAAAGACATTTGTGGTTCAGAAACAAAGAATTTAACATTAGTTATATACTGGGATAATACCCAAATCAACTGGACTGACACCCATCAAATGAATGTCACAATATCTTCAGCTACACCTTGTGGTAAGAATTTATTAAACAGATTAATTGTACATTATTTAGACAAGATGGTATGTATGGACTTTGTTTTGCCTGCTACCATGGCAACAATTAACCTGACACACTTCAAACTATCACTTTGTGTAGACACTTTTGCAAGAGGAACAGTTTGAAACCAGTTTGAACAAAATCGGACACTTTTGAAATTTTGGACTCCCATAGGGCAACATCCGTGACCTCTGATATGACCTTTCACATATTTGGCTATAACTTCAGAACCATATTTCAGACATCGGTAAAAGTATACTTTTTCTGCTTCCTCGTGATGAGGGGAACATGTTGGTGTGGTTTTGAACAAGATTTGACCAATTTTGAAATTTCACCCCTTGTTTTGGCAGCCATTTTGTTTTATGCAAATTAACCAACTTTTACAAGCTTACATTTTCCTACATTTTCAATATGTTGTTCGTGAGGTCATTAACAGTTAATTTCAACCAAAAAATCTTGTGTTGTAATTTTGTCCACGTACCCCCATGAATTTTCATAGATTGACCAGTCTATATAGATAAACTATGTCATTTTTTAGATATTTTTATCCAGAGGTTTCTCATTGGGTATTTTTTACCATGTGTACAATTTTAATTCTGAATGAACTTTTCCTTATAAATTGTCTACATCAAATATATATAATTGAGATATATTCACTTTTTTCAAGTATTTACTGATGTGCAGTATTTTCAATAATAGTTTTATATTTAAAAACAAAAGTAGAGAAAACCAAAAGAAGACATCAGGACCTTTCCATAATGCCTCGCTTCCAATAGGTTTTCAATGGATTTTTTGTATGGGATGTGATGAGAGGGTTTAGGGATGAAACATAGCATAATTAGCAGACCTCGACCTTAGTTTGCATTTCAGATATGTTTCATCCCTAAACCCTCTCATCACATCCCATACAAAAAACCCATTGAAAACCCATTGGAAGCGAGGCATTATGGGAAGGTCCTGATGTCTTCTTTTGAGAAAACCCTTAGGTCATTTTAACTGCAATTTTAAAAAGGTTCTTGCGATGCTGTTCAGATTGGAATTGATTAAAGTCGCGAATGCATCGAAAGCTATAGTTGGACTAAGGTATTAAGAGACAATTGGAACACTTTTCTTTTGTCACCCTGAGCGACAAATTATCGATGTATTAGCATAAAAACTCGCCTTTCACTCTTTTTTTGATTATTTTGTATTTACCGTCTTGTTTCCATACACTACTGTATAGCGTGTTTTTGAATCAAGGAGATTGGTCATTCATAGGAAAAGATGTCCATGATATGCTGATCTTTTAAAGAAAGGAAAACTTAAAAAGATTTAACAACTAGGATTTTGATGCAGAAATTCTCAAATACAAATATCAATTCATGCATGAAACCAGTTAAGAACCTGCCTGACACTGCATTTTTAAAGCGGGTCGTTGATACTGTTAGTTGTACATCGTATGACATCGTATCCGTTATGCCCTCTATTTATTTCTGTTGCATAACAATGGCCCTGGAATATGAGCAGCTTCGGGTTCATCTTTTGGGATTACTTTATTCAATAAAATAATCTAAAAAGATGGTTAACACTTAAGTGGTCAAGGTCCTCCATATGCCCGTTAGAGGTCAAGGGGTCCATGTGGACCCAACACCGAAAAAGCGCTTTCGCGAATGAATTTTACCTTGAAACTCTGGTCACGAGTAAAGTATTTCAAAAAAATTAAAACAAAGACGAAAATCAGACAAACCATTTCAAAATTGCGGCCTAAACAAATTTTGCCTTGTCGCGTTAAAATGTTCCCGCCAAAAATTTGAAAACTGACTTCCCAATGGACTTTGTCAATAAAATTTAGCTCATATTTGGAGCTCGTGTGGTCTAGTGGAACAGAGCAGGACTGCGAATAAGTAGGTCGTGAGTTCGAGCCCCGCTACGGCCAACGGGTTATGTCCTTGGGCAAGACATTTAATCCTAATTGCTTCGTCGACCCAAGCGTTATCATGGGTAGTTACTAGGAATATACTCAATAGGCGCCGTGATTGTAAGGCAGCCGCGTAAGTTGGTTATATTCTATTGGTAACGGAATAAATGTAAAGCGCTTTGATCAATTCTGGAAAAGCGCTATATAAGCACCAACATTTTTTTTTGTAGAATGTAAATACATTGCTGATTTTAAATTTCAAAAAAGTTGTTCGGTTACGATTTTATGGACAAAACAAATGTGAAGAGCGCCCTCGAAAATGCTTATTTATGCTAATTATCATGGGAAGGGGTGGGTCGATTTGAATTTTTTTGCCACCAAGTGAAGTGTATGGTAAGTACTAGATAAATACATAGAAGGGTGATGAAAAATTAAAATATTAATGTCCATATGGACCCCCCTTTACCACTTAAGTGTTAAGATACGCTGTATTTCCACGTTGTTATTATGAAACACTGTTATAACTTTGTTAGAGTAAAATATACGATAACTTTGGTAAGACTACTTGTAGAGTGTCTTTAACTTTAACGTGTAAAAGTGCCTTTTTTTATTATTTGCAGGACTGGATGGTGCAGCCAAGGCAAGCATTGCTGTAGCTTCTCTCTTCGTAGCTATAGTGTTATGCACAGGTGGAGTCTTAGCTGTAGTAGTAGCTCGCAAATATCACACTGAAAAACATCGATTTAGGACGTTAGAAGAAGAGGAGGAAAAGGAAGAGGAGAAGGGGGGAACACAAGAAAAATCAGGCTTACTCAATGAACATGGTTCAATAAACACTTAACACTAAATCTGATTTCAAAAGTTTAACAAGAATGTAAAAAAGAGCATACAGCCTCTTTTAAAGAGTACCCGACATTAATGTAAATGAGTACAGAGGAGGGGCCATCTTTTTCCCAAGTCTGGGAACTTCTATTTGATTTTTCAAGTTATCTTTACTTTGACAAGAACATTATCTTTGAATAGTCACTTTAAGTATTCACCTATTTATTGTCATAAAATTAAGATCAAGTTCATTAGCTTCCGAAGATATTTTTGTAACTGGGTCTATTTGTGCGTTTTTTTTATTTGTTTATTGAACGACTGATCGTTTTCATCTTTAAATAAAACCCTAATAACATTTAATGAAAAACTTGGGTCTCGTTTTCATTTCTATTTTTTTAATTTTGTTCATTTGATTGTTTGTTTTTGTTAAAGTAGAGCGAGAATGTTGTTGAAGTATTTTCTGCATGGGTTATGAGGTTTCTTCTTTATAACAATCGTTACAGTCAAATTCATACGCGTACTGAATACTATAAACCACCCCACTTAAAATTGCCCTTTGCTTGTGTATCCTTGAGTATGCGCCTAAGTTTCTCGGATAGTTCTCCGTAGTATGGTCAACAACATTCTCGCTCCACTTCAGGCCCTGCTGAATCAGCTGTTTTTGAACATCAGAAAGTCAGTGGACATAATTTTGTGTAAGAGGATGTTAAAATTCTGGACCGAGAAAGCCGTTGGTTTGAACGGCGAATAAAGGAATCCGTCGGGGTGAGAGCAAAACATTTAACCTTCTCTCAACCGCAGTGGAGAAGTGAGAGTGAACCTATCATACGGACAGGACCATAAAGACTCTTCCTCGCAAAATGACGTCATCTTAAACACCTGATGACGTCACATCCAACTAGTACCAAGGTCTACATTACAATAATGACAATAATAATAACGTGGACTTGTTATGCGCACAAATCCACCCAACAGATGCTCAAGGCGCATTACAATAAAACAAACCTTACATTGCCCAATAATAACAATAATATAGTACACACAAAACAGAGAAGTAGCTTAATAAAAAGCTTTAATTGAAAAGGTGGGTCTTAAGGATGGTTTTGACCTGCATCAGAGTAATACTAGATCTTACATAACTCGGCAAATTGTTCCACAGTTGTGGAGCTGGAATTAAGAATGCTCTGTCGCCTCCATGAATGTTTAGAGGGGTTCAACAAGGAGGCCTTTATCACTGGAGCTAAGCACATGACGTGGGCTGTACAGGTGTATAAGATGTGTGATTCTGGTGACAGATCATTTAAACAAAAAGCATAAGTTTATACACAATTCTGTAAATAACTAGTAGCCAGTGCAATTTTCTCAAAACAGGTGTAATATGCGACCGTTTCCTAAAAAGTAACCAAGCGCGCAGCAGTATTTTGAATACGCTGAAGGCGGGCAATCTAGTCTTTGGGAAGACCATACAGGAGAGAATCACATATGTCAAGCCTGGAGGTAACAAAACAGTGAATAACTTGTTCAATGATGAGTCAGATATCTTCGTATACGGCCAATGTTTCTGATATTGAAAGATGCAGAACGAACAATATATGAAATGTGAGTATTTAGACACATAGAGTGATCAAAAATTACACCCAAACAACCAAGCTGAAAAGCGATGGTTTTGCTTGCAACGTCGCGTCGGTTACTCCGAGTAAGTAAACAATTCTGGTTGTCTAGATTAAATGTATCCTACAACTGATATCAACCCAGATGAATAGGAGTATACACAATCAAATTCAGTGCAATATTTCTACTATTTAAGCCATTTTATAGGCTAAGAACATTAATGAAAATTATGGACATGGGCCAAACAAATTGCAAAAGTAATGATATTTTCTAGGATAATATCAGACAAACATATACAAAAACATATCAAAAATCTAGAAAAATCTAGTTGGTGGAACAGTGATTAATTTGCATAAAACGAAATGGCTGCCAAAACAGTGAGTAAAATTTCAAAAATGGGTAAATCGTGTTAAACACCATTCTATTGTGTTCCATTAATCACAAAGAATCAGAAAAACTATACTCTTAATCATCTCCGATGTATGGTTAATAAGTTATATCCAAAAACGTGAAAGGTCACATCAGGGGTCATGTGATACGCCCTATGGGGAGACCAAAATTTCAAAATCGTCGGTTTTTTTTTAAATGGTCTCAAATTGTTTCTCTTGCAAAACTATCCACACGGAGTAGTATTTAGCAATGGCTTAGATGTACTATTGCTATAATTATAAAACTTGGGGTTTCAGATTCCAATGTAATGGTAAATATGAACTTTGTTTTGCTTGATACCATATAAACCACTGGTCTAAAGAAATATAAACTATTACTCCATGTAGACGCTTTTGCGAAAGGAACATTTTGAGACCATTTTGAAGAAAGTCGAACAATGTTGAATTTTGTGGCTCCCATAGAACCTATTGCGTAACCCCTGATATGACCTTTCACATAATTTGATATGACTCATTAGCAATACTTCGGAGATGGGTAAAAGTATACTGTTTCTGATTCTTTGTGATTAGTGGAACACAATAGAATGGATTTTAACATAATTTGACCAATTTTGAAATTTTACCCTCTGTTTTGGCTGCCATTTTGTTTGATGCAAATTAATCACTGTTTTTCTAGATTTTTGATATGTTGTTTTATATGTTTTTCTGATATTATCCTGTAAAAATCATTACTTTTGCAATTTGTTTTACCCATTTTTTTTATTTTTACGAGCCTATTAATGCTGAATCATATTTTAAAATGTCCTGTATACTAAATACTATAAACGATATTCAATACTTCTGTCTGTCCAGACCATATGACCCGTAAATGCAAGGAACTTCGTATTACGCTACAGGTGAATGTCGAGGTCGTAATTTGCCGAAATTGATTTCAAGGATTGAATTCACAATCTTTGGCTTACTACAAAATACCAGGAAAGTTTCATTTTCAGAAAATAATAGGAAATATGAAACAATAATATCCAAGTATATTTAAAACCATCCAATTGGTAAAGTGCTCAACCCTAATGGAGCGTAATACAAAGTTTTAGACTTGGTTATATCAGCTTACATGCTTGACAATGAAATAAATCTGCATATTTCTAAGACAATCAATAGAAAATATGGGGCTTTATATTTAAATACGTTTATCTCAGTTATACTTTTTACTCCCTGACCAACTTTGACGGACCATAACTCTAATCCTTATAACATAGTCTTTGCAAATATTTAAAAAAACTGAAAATTACAAAAGGCTGCATTTATTGCTGGTTTGGGAAGGACGGTCCCATATTGTAAATATTGTATATATTATATTGCCTATAATTTCACTTACGGGTCATTTCATAAAACTAACCCGCTAAAAATACCCTCTCCTAAATATGAAGTAACGTGTTCAAATTAGTATTTGAAAAAAAAAGTTAGGATTAGTGTTTTTGACCCACGCTGTAGTGGTAAAGATCTTTGGACCAGACGTTCAAACATGACTTGTTTTTAGATAAGATTGTGCATGGTGGTCAATACATTTGTCGGAGATATGTCAAACTATATTGTTTAGAACTAGGGGATAATAGAAATTCAGCACTGTCTGTATAACGACACACCACTTGTTTAGGACTAGGAAACAATAATGAACCCAGCATTGCCAATTTATCGTGTACTAGACATTGGGAAAATAAATGCACGGAAATTCAACACACATTGATTTTACACCCGCTTGATCGGTTCGGCAAGTAATTGCTGAAATGAACTAAACGATTTCGATATGGCCATTTTCAACGTGGTGATTTTGTTAAATGGCTTAATGTTATTTCTTGCAACGACAGCTCAAAATTACGGTAAGTGAGGTTATCTGTTAAAGTATAAAAGAATGCAATATATCAAAAATGTGACACATGCCATGGACATAAAGTTATTTTAATGTACGTGTCCTATCTATATGGTTTCGTTCTCTGGTGAACACAAAATGAATCTGTTATAATATTAAAGCTGTACATGTTACCCTGCAGGAGTGCGTTGAGGCGACAAAGTAAATGCAGGGGACACATTTTCAAACCTTATAGATAGAGTTTACTTTGATCCATGTGTGATGAATGATTCTTGATTTATGTCAACAAACATGAACGTCATACCAAGGGTCAGGTGTTGGACCAATGAGAGTCAGACGTTCAAAATATGCCAGATTGTGGTTTAAAATGGTCTCAAAATGTTTGTCTAGTAAAGTTGTAGACACAAAGTAACATTTTCCAACGTCTGTAATCATTTTTTCTATGGTATCAAGTAAAACTCCTCATTTATAATTGATGCAACTAACAGAATCTTTATCTTGATCAGTAACCATAGCAACGTTTGATCTTAAGTAGACACTGATAAATATTACTTTGTTATCCTAGACGAAAAATTTGATAACATTTTAACAAAATCTGACATTTTTGAAATGTTGGCTTTCATTGACCCATCTCATAACCCACTACAATTTGAGATCCAAACATATCTTATTGACCTTATGCAACAGTTTCTATATACCGAGGTCACGCCAATACGTGGATTTAAGGTTTCCAATAGGAAGTCAATCTGTACCGAAATTTTAACCCAAACACAGTTTTGCCTTTAAAACTAATTAGCCGTGACATTAGCTCCTGCAATCTAAATTCATGACAGCGGGTAATTTGAATTGTTCTTTGGGATGGCTGGTAGTGCTTGGACTTGGACTTGGATAGGTTCGCTCCAACTGGAGCTGGGTCATTGCATAAAGCTTGACCCCTGGGTTTTATTTTGAGGGATTAATTATCTGGATTACTTTTATTATAAGATTACTGAATTAATTTTGGGGTCTGTGGATCGTGTAGTTTTGAAGTTCCTGATATTGTCGATAGGTCTGCGAAGTAAGAATGTAAATTGCGAGATTGTGCTTGTCGGCGGTATGTTTATCCGGTTAAATTTGCTCGAGGAGTTGCTTTCGAAGACTATTTGTTCTGGGACATTCCGTAAGGTCGTGAATGCATTGACATGCGATATCTTGAATACAGTAGGTACACGTGTAATTTTTGTCGATTACCATTCTGCTTGTTTTGGCTTTGATTCTCAAGGAGTTGATCGCGATTTGTGTCCGTCATGGTAAAGTGTTTAGGACGGCAACTGCGGCTGGGGTGTTTGGAAGCGCAAATCTCCAGTGAACAGATACAGACTGTGATGATTGAATTTGGTCTTGCCATCTGTGATGTGCGGTGCCGTGGAGAGAAGTTCTAGCTTGCCGCCGGCTTGGTGGTATGATGGTATCAGGTTGGGACTTGGTGGTACCATCTTTGGCCGCGGCATCTGCTTCTTCGTTGCCGGGAATACCAATGTGGCTGGGGATCCAATTTATGACAAAATTCTTTTTGCTGCGTTTTAGGTCCGTTTGAATATCCTTGTTCAGAGCTATGTTGTCGCGATAAGGTTTGCGGAGATTGTCAATGGCGCCTTGGCTGTCTGTGTGAATGACGATATTTGTTTCTGGCTGGGTTTTTGCGTCGCGAATTGCTTCCCGGATGGCCGCGAGTTCCGTTTGTACTGTTCCGTTTGTGCTGCTGGTAGTGCACATCCATTAGCGCCTATAAATGGGTACATCGTTAAGCTTTATCAGTGCATTGTGGGATTAAATTTCGGGCTAAATTGATTTCTGGTTTGGAAACCCAAAATCTGCGTATTAATAGGCCGAATTCATAAAAGTAGCAAGTGCTATTTCTATAGCTTTTTCTTGAATTTCTATTCTTAAAAGCTAGCATTGACTTGCAAGAAAAAGCTCTCTCAAGGCGGCAAAAGCTATTTCTAATCCCTTCCAAGCAATTGCTCGTCTGGTTAGTAATTGCTTACATTTGTATTCAAAAAGCTGACCTTTTGCTTACAACATGTAGCAATTACTTACATTTTACTAAGATCCTGTATGATGAGCTTGTCACTGGTATACATTCATGTTTTCTGCTGTATTTGTGCTGTGTAAGAAAAAACACTGAAGTATACTAGTGCTGTGTTACTATAGATGATATAAATCATGCTATTTGTCGGAAATTGCGACAAATTTATAATGAAAATGAGGAGTGACTTGCTGTAACATTTGTGTCTGAAAACTATCACGCGGTAGACAAAGCAATTTCTAACTTCATATAAGCAAAAGCTAGCCTGGCTAATAGGCCGAATTCATAAAAGTAAGCAATTGCTTTTTCTATGGCTTTTACTTGAATATCTGTCCATATATGGATAAAAGTTTAAGCAAAAGAATTCATAAAAGTAAGCAATTGCTTTTTCTATGGCTTTTACTTGAATATCTGTCCATATATGGATAAAAGTTTAAGCAAAAGCCATAGAAAAAGCAATTGCTTACTTTTATGAATTCGGCCTATTGTTTGTATGCTAGCTTTTGCTTGTCTTGGTTGATCCCAGACAAGAAAAAGGTATTAGTCCAAGCTGAAGGTCGTGAATATGTTTTTAACTTAGCAATTGCTAAGGCTTAATCTTTTTCTAGACTAGCTATTGCTTTTTCTTAACGTATTTTGCTTACGAGCAATTGCTAGTTTTATGAATTCGGCCTATTAGCACAGCACATCAGAGCACATGTACTGATAAGAATCCAGATACAATGGTCATCCAACATGTTGTATACAGGACGTAAATCACTAAAAAACTATAGTTTTCAACCTTGTCATCTGGTTATCAATGTTGTCTGCATACTATTATCGAAATAATGGACTGTTCAAATCCCCAATTAATATACCTGAAAAAGCAAAATACAGGGGATTTTCTTACAATTTTTACGAGACCTCTGTGGTTTTTTGAGCATTGTGTCAAACGCTAGTCAAACACCCTAAAAATCCTAATTTTCAGCGTATTTGATCATGTTAATTTACATTTTTTTTCAGTCGGTTATTTCCTTTATAGTTTCAACATGATTATTTGACTAAGTTTATAAAGGATTGACTGAAAGTTGTTCTAATCTTGTAAAAATAAATTTATCATATTTTCCCCCTATGTGTTTGTATTGTACATTCAGAGTACGGTAATAATTACATCAGAAAAGGAGTACGACAGAGGTGTAACCAATCAAAGGGCGAACAGTCATTATAATTAGATCAATATCGACGGGGTAATTGAAACTGTTTTGTTGCTATTGGAACAATGCACTTCAAATGGTCGTGAACCCTTGTGATGACTTTTCATGTTTTGTTGGATATAACTTATGAACCAATCATCAAAGATGGGTTTTTGCTTCACAAATGGATCAAAGAACTTGAGTAAAATTTAATTTGACGCCTCGTTGGTCAAGGTCACTTCACTACCAAGTACTTAGTAGTTTGCCAGTGCAGCTCAAATTGAATTACGTTGGCAAAGTGTCAAGAAGAGAATTGATCATAAATTTCATGATCCCTTTGGGCATATCAAAAATAGAAGATTTTCAGGTATGTTCAGTTCTTCTGATAAAGAGATCCTGAACATATCACCCTGGATGGCCAGATCTTTGTTCAGCCAGGTATCAGAAATATCTTCCCTAACTGATTTGAGGAGGCAATATTTTGTTCATTTTGAAAGATTTTTTAGCACCCAGGTTTGTAATCTTGTAGTGTATTTTGCAAAAAAGATCACTCTAGAAATAGACCTGTATATGATGAGGCCGACGGATTGATTGATTGGTTGATGTTTTACTTGTTTGTTTCTGATTTTTTTTTAATTCAATCTAATTCATATTATTATCATTACTTCGTAGAGTCGGTATGCGAAATCGGTGCGGAGGCAATAGACAGGGAACATTCAGATTATGGGGAGGAATATGCTGCTGTTATGTCATCTCAGACTTGGGACTGCGATGGACCGGTCGTTGAGTGGCAATATTTTACCTTTAGAGCAAATTATGTAAACATGATAGCTTTTACGAGGGTTGATAATATTTCAACGAACTGGATGGTTGTTGGTTTCAATAATGTAAGCGTCCAGAGCGGCTATGGGAGCTATAAGGTTCCGGAAGATGAACGTTTTATGGTGGAAGCTGGTAATGCTGTCGGATTTTCCGGCTCAGATGTTAAATGGTCAACAGGAGGTGGTTTGACATACATTAATGGATTTTCATACATGAGAGAAAACTTGAAAGTAGGTGATGTTTACGAAATGCGCTATCCACCACCGGAAAATCGGACATACTCTTTAAACGGAAAAATTGGTGAGTTGCTGTTATAATGGTCAATGGTGCAAAATTTAGCAAAGCTTCATGTGATCAAAAGTACAGGAGAAAAACGATCATTTGTCATCAAGCTGCTTCATGTGCTTTGGACAATTTACATGTAACCTGTAGTGCTAACTTGACAATATTAGTGTTTCATCTACCTTTTATAACAAATCCTCAGTTGTCCTTAGTCTGAGGTTCCTGTATAGTCTTATGGTCACTGTGAAAAGATATGTAAATTCGTAGCTCCGGAGAGCTAGCTATGTTACCAAAAGTCCAGAGCCCAGATAGCAAGAGCGCGTGTTAAGGTCCAATATGAATAAAAGCGCCAAGACTACACACTACATAGCCGGAAATTCATATGCGAAAATGTCACCCGGGGTTTGAAGGGTTCACAGGCTATTCTGACTTAGTAACCAACTGTGTTACGTCAAATAACAAACAAAGTAACATTGTTGACTTACTGACAATGGTGCCTTAAATTGTCAATAAAAGTACTGCAAATTTCTATAAACACCTCAAATGTTGTACAGTTACATCTAACCTATGATTTCTATATAGTAATAATTATTTCGTCACATTTGCGTACTTTCTCTTAGGGTATTGATTTGAGGTGGTTTGTTCCCAAATATATATATAATATCCATTAGAACAGATTTAGTAGATTTATGGTCTCAGAGAGGGTATAATTTTATATAAATTTGTGCCTTTTTTGGTGTTACACAGGGTCACTTTCGGAATCTGCGGAGGTCGGATGGTTACTTGGGCCTAAATATCAGTTAACCCCCCCCCCCCCCCCCCCCTCTGTATTTTTGTGTTTGACTTTATCAACGTGATCATCTTTTATAATGAATGTCAATGTCGTTTCTCCTATACTTGTCTAAGACTTTCTTTACATTATCAAACTTCATCGTCGATGGTTTTTAATTTACAGAAAAACCACAAATTTCCTTTGACCATTCAAGCGCAACAGTAGTGGAGGGCATGATATTGAACGTGACTTTTACCAACGTTGGGGAGTATAACCATACATTCAGTAAGTGATTATTAACAATTTGGGCTTGAGAAATTGTGTCTGATTCTTTATTGAAGAAATATCAATAATTGGGCAGAGATTTTAAGATTTTATCAAAACTACTTTATATGAACGTTTAATAGTTTGAGTTGAGTGACCGTTATCTTTTTTGAACACATTTTTTTTGTTTTCTATTCATTTACAAATATTGTCTTGCCAACTGTACCTGACTATTACAGAAAACAATCATTTGCGAATAATAAGATCTTACGTCTGTCAAAATGTTGTTAAGGAGGACCTTTTTGATACCAAATGTTTGAAAATGATTTTCTCTGAAAAGGTTACATTAAATCCCAAAACTCAAGATTTTTGACGCTATTTAAGACATATTTTGACTATAAGCGCCACTTTTAAACTTTTGTTGGGACAGGTTGCTAGACATAAGTTGTTCATGTTTACATGTTCTTATAACGTGTGTTCTTTTTTCCTACAATAACCATTATTTTCAGAAATTTTTTTGACGAAATCATTATCGGCATTTTAGTTTTTACCTTATAATCTATTTTCCATTACAGTGGTATCAACTATGGATGGTGACGCAATTTCAGGTATAGACTATGAGCAACAAAACAAGTCATTCACATTAAGTGGAGGTGAACAAGCTATATTTCAGCTTCAGACAATTGGCAAAGATATCTGTGGTTCAGAAACAAAGAGTCTAACATTACTTTTCTACTGGAATGCCAAGCAAATCAACTGGACTGACACCAACCAGATGACTCTCACGATTTCTTCAGCTGTACCATGCGGTAAGAATATAATACATATAGGACAAGGAACAGACAGATAGTTTCGAATAAAAACATATAATGTTAGTAAAATAAACACATTATAATTGAACGTATGCATTAATCTTTTACTTGATTCTGATCGTTTTTTTAAGTTTAACGAGCTTTACAAACTTTTAGAAATCTTCATAGGAACTGTGTTGTAATTACTGTCGGGGCCCAGTGTAGCAGAAATGCAAGCCCCTCGTTCTTTTTGTCCGGGTTGTACATGAAAGTATAGGCTAACAACTATCACGCACCATTAGTATCACGCCTCACTCCGTTATGGTCTACGGAAGGCGGACTACTACAATTTCAGGGGGACTAGCATTCCTTTCACACCGGCAGTAATTAGAAAATAACACATTCTCATTTTTCCTCATGAGCGGTTACAAATTTGTGAGAACCCTTTTGGATTTGTTACTGTATCTGTCACGGATTGTTAAAAGCAGATAAGATTTGAGTTATGATTGAGATGACCTTGTGGATGAAAAGTAGAGCATGGTATGCTCCTTTAAGTTCTCTGTTTGAAAGACGTGTTGGGGATCCTCTCCAAATTGTCCCTTTGAAATCAAAGTGACCCGTTAAGCACCTTTTAAATATAATCCATTGGGAATATAATGTAAATTCTTTATATTTTTACTTGAAAATCGTGGAATTCCTTCTTTCAAGTTTAAAGGGAGCTTAACTCTCGTCTAACAAAGCCTTTTTT